>CABFWO010007784.1:0-21214 GCA_902155825.1 Timema genevievae | reverse complement strand
GGGGGTTAGGGGGGAGGGTACACACGAGACCGATTGCCTCTGTCCGCCACTGTCTGGGCCCACAGACGCGAATGCACATTATTTTATATCCGTACCCCTCTTCCCACACTAACGCTCCCATAATGCAACGCCCCATTATTATGACGGTGACTGCGGAAGCGAACGGATTCCCCCAAAGAAACTTTACCGGTTCCGTCGTGGGGGGGGAGGTCTCAAAGGATGCTGGGTAGTAACCGCCAACAGGAAATCTTCGTTATTTTCTTAAGGAAAAAAGTTTGGCTATACATACTTTACGAGATTTTCTTAAGAATAGTTGGATGAATGATAAAAGGAAGAGAGAAAAGAATGAGGCTATAAAATATGATACATATATAATATATAACATGTATATGAAGAGTAAATAAAGCAAAATAATACTAGTCTTGAGAGAGAAAGAGCGAGATAGAAAGTTATACAGGATGGTCCTAAAACATTCACCACATTAGAAGCCTTAAGCTGAGGATGTAGGAGGCGCGAGGAAAGGCCATTGATTTTGCAGTTTTTTATATCAAAACATTCCTTTGTCCAAAATAAATAAGATATTTCTCCATTAGAAACAAAGAGTTTAATTTTATTCACACGGTGATATCAACAGTTGTTGAATGTGTGTCATGAGCAGAGCGGCATTAGATGAGAAACTTTTTAAATGGAGAGATAAAGTCGTCATTAAATTCTAAGACATCTTTGACAGATATTCAACAACTGTTGACGTCATGATGTGAAGAAAATTGAACTCTTTGTTTGTACTGGAGCAATCTTTGATTTATTTTGGCCAAAAAAATTGTTTGCTATGAAAATTGAAAAAAAGAATAACACCTGCCCTTCTTTCGCCTCCAGTCTTTCATCTTATCTTAATGAATTCGTTATACAAAGTAAGAACTGCAATAGTGTTCTTCTTGAAAAAAAAAACACAACTAAATGGTTCACTAACGCAAACGGTTTCAAGATGTCTCCAAAAATAACAATTTTTAAAAATGTGTAATAAGTTGAGCACTTTCGTGTTAGAATAGCCTGCTGATGACCGTCAGATCGGGGTTCGAACCCAAGTCCAGTCTATTGAGGGTGTTTTTTTTTCCCTAAATAGTTTCCCACTCTCCTTCCATGCAAATACGGGTATATTACCTCAAAGATGCTTCCTTCCTCATCCCTAAATCATTAAGAGTAATTATCCTGCGTATAACCTGAACAGGTAGTAAGACGCGGCGATAAAAAATAAATAAAAAATAAGGTTAATAATTTATGGACACTATGTTTGTATAGTGTCGGAAAAATGGCGCCCGGGAAAACTGCGCCTTCACAGAAAAAAGGGAAAACTGCGCCCTCCCATGAATCATCAGGTAAGAAAAGTGCGCCTCACACGACCTTGTCTGTCTCACCTAAATAATCTTAACAAGGTCGTGTGGGCGCACTTTCCTCACTTTCCTCACGACCTTACCATTTTCACTGGCGTGGATCGGTTCATCGCATCCTTTTGTTTTGGAGGGGGGGTATTTCAAATCGACTCATCGCACATCATGAGGTCTTGAGGAGGTAAAAGCACATTGATTCATCGCACCTGTCTCTTTGCCTGTTATTTAGGTTAGGTTGGGCTAGGTTAGGTTAAGTTAGGTTTTTCATTGAAATAAAGATAAGTGTGTATCTGTAAGCATTTGATGTGAACGTATAAATTGAAGCTACCAAACTAATTATTGACGACCTTTTACTCCATTTTTTGACCCTAGGCTAGACTCTTCAAACACTTTGTTAAGTCCTTGGGCGTACTTGTTTTTGTAAGTGTGTAAAACATTGTGTGGGGCACACTTTCCCCACCTAATGGTGTGATGATTGATAGGAGGGCGCAATTTTCCCCTTTTGTTCTGGGAAGGCTCAGTTTTCCCGGGCGCAATTTTCCCTAATACGTTTGTATAACATATGAGAGATATAGTGAGTGTGTGTGTGTGTGTGTGTGTGTGTTTTGCCTGGAGGGAGAGTGGATAACTTTCTAGGAAAAACACCATCAATACACACAACCGGGATTCAAACTAAGATCTCTCCCTCATCGCCAGTCCATTCTATCGTGAAAGCGAAGCCTTTGACCGTTCGACCACAAAAGCGTTTGATAGAAACATCAATAGCTATAAAATAACATTTGGAAAAAAAAGGAAAATGTTATCAATTTTGACTGCAAAATTATGTTTATATTTTCAAAAAGTTTTTTCCTACCAATACTAAAATAAACCCACCTACTTTTGTTCAACTCAAAACACATCTCTTTGTTCAAGGTATATTTTACACCTTTTTTGAATCATGAGAAAAGCGAGTAATTTTTTTGTGAAAATGGAGCAGGACCTCATCAGGAACAGAATTAATTAAAAATATTGAATACGTTCAATACATACGTTGAACAGAGAACAAACAAAACATACAACAACAATCTAGGGACTAAATTCGATGATTTGAATGAATAACTTCCTTTTTTTCGAGGAGTGGTATTGATCAAAGGAACTGGACAACCAACATTTCAATCCCACCTGGAGATAAAAATCACTTATTTTAATTAGTTTAAAAATACAACTACGAAAAAAAGAAAAACGAAATTAATACCATCTCTTTGAAGTCTCGGTTTAAAATATATAAATAGGAAGATGGGATATTTTTAAAAACAAAGCTTATAATTAAATCAATGGTGCGGTATTAACTTTTTTAACAGGATAATTACTTACTTACTCTATGGCACGAGGAACTGGAAAGTTCATTGAGACACTCACAAAATAAACCACTAATTCCTATCTTAAACTAGGTCTATCCAGTACCCCAGCACCCTATCCCTATCATGAGCCGGTTATATCCATTCCACCTCATTGCACCCTATCCCTATCTTCGACGAGTTTTATCCAGTCCACTTCATTACATCCTATCCTTATCTTGAGCTAGTTTTATCCAGTCCACCTCACTTGAGCTAGTTCTATCCAGTCCATCTCATTACACCCTATCCCTATCTTGAGCTAGTTTTATTCAGTCTACCTCACTTGAGATAATTATATCCAGTCCATCTCATTACACCCTATCCCTATCTTGATCTAGTTTTATCCAGTCCACCTCATTACACCCTATCCCTATCTTGAGCTAGCTATATTCCAGTCCACCTCACTTGAGCTAGTTATATTCAGTCCACCTCATTACACCCTATCCCTATCTTGAGCTAGCTATATTCCAGTCCACCTCACTTGAGCTAGTTATATTCAGTCCATCTTATTACACCCTATCCCTATCTAGAGCTAGTTATATCCAGTCCACCTCATCACACCCTATCCCTATCTAGAGCTAGTTCTATCCTGTCCACCTCATTACACCCTATCCCTATCTTGAGCTAGCTATATCCAGTCCACCTCATCACACCCTATCCCTATCTAGAGCTAGTTATATCCAGTCCACCTCATCACACCCTATCCCTATCTTGAGCTAGCTATATCTAGTCCACCTCATTACACCCTATCCTTATCTTGAGCTAGTTATATCCAGTCCACCTCATTACACACTATCCCTATTTTGAGCTAGTTCTATCCAGTCCACCTCATTATACCCTATCCCTATCTTGAACTAGTTATATCCAGTCCACCTCATTACACCCTATCCCTATCTTGAGCTAGCTATATCCGCCCTCAAATTACATGAAGCTTTTTAAAAAAAAATATTTTCTACCCTTCGTAGCCCTCACGTAAAGGATCGTAACATTTTCTGCCCTTAAATAGTTTAATTATTTTTTATTATCATTAAAAATAAAAGTCAATGGTCATGTTTATTGTAATTAACTATCTTAGTGCAAAATATCAAGCTTATATTTCAATTATTTCTATAAAACAGTAAAATTAGTGATTAAAGTGGGGTTGATCAATGAACTAAAATTAAACATTTAATAATATTATGATTTATTTTTTTAGATTTTGTCTCACCATAAACATTGATAAGATAGATTTAGACCTTCCCCCCACCGTAAAAAATCCTTACGTAATTTAAGGACCATCCCTTAGCTGCGTAACGGGTCATAATTATTTATTTATTTTTATTTATTTAATATGCTCTTTCTGAACCGACTGATTATATCAGCACCAGCACACAATAATTTCTATGAGCGAGAGCAAAAGGAACTACCAATTTTTCCGGGAAAGGTATTCTCACCTACCTTAAAGGTTTCTTTTACACGCCACATTCGACATGGGACCGACGGCTTTGCTTCCCCTCTGAAGGAAGTTGTGCTACGAATTTGTATCGCTCAAGAAAAATCCGTCCGTCAACACGTGCTGGGTTCGAACCCACGAACATTGGGTCTTGAGGCAAGCACGAGTTGTATTAATGCACCTAAGTGCTCTATTTAACTTTTTAAGGTGGCAAAGAGGGTACCTTGTGGCCTTTAATCATATTGCAACGTAATCACACACGTCGATCGATCGATCGAAGGTGTTAATGAATCTATTTCGCTAACATGACTTCGCGTATTAACGGCTTCCCCGCACGATAGACTTCCCGCAGAGCTCGGGTTGACACCCCCCACGTTTGGCATTAATCTACTGAGACCCACATCGACTACGGGGCCTAGTTCAATACCAGACTCTGCTTAATACAAAATAAATTAAACCACCTCTCACTGTTCATTAGTGCAATATGTAATCATATCACTAACGTGTTAGGAACGAGGAAGGTTTATTTTATAGGATATGTAACAGCATTTGCGTGAACACGCTTCGGTGACCGCATAGCCTAGGGCGCTACTATCTCAGTAGACTAGACTGGCCAATGACTGGGAGATCGAGGTTCGAATCCCGGTCGGGTGCACTGAGGTTTTTTTCCTAAATGGTTTTCCACTCTCTCTCTCTTTACCCGCGCAAATGCGGGTACACTTCTTATATTTATAACCTTCCTCATCCCTTAAGGTGGGATGGAAGGGGACGCGAGGAAAAGCCAGTGGTTTTTTTTTGCAGTTTTTATGGCAAAACATTTTTTGGCCAAAATAATAACAATACGTCTTCTCCAGTATAAAAATGGTGGACTCAACATTTCTTGAATATCTTTCGAGGGTGTCCTGAAATTAAATGACAACTTTTTTCCACTTCATTTAAAAAGTTTGTCATCTAATGCTGCTATGATCATGACAGATATTCAACAGCTGTTGATATCACCGTGTGGAGAAAATTAAACTCTTTGTTTGTACTGGAGAAATACTTGATCTATTTTTGCCAGAAAAAGTCTTGCTATAAAAACTGTGAAAACACTTGTCATTTTCTCAGGTCCCCTTTCATTACACCTTTAACCATTAGCGTAATTAGTACACAAGCGTATAATCCGATAGGTTAATAAGACGCGGTGTTAAAAAAAATTCTTAGTGACATATTATAGTGTTGATACTATTTCTATTTCCAATAAAGGGCAACCTTCCAATTTGCATTTTAATTGCAGCCACGCTAGCAGTTTTGTTCATATTATGTTCATACCCCCATAAATATTGGTTCCCCGTTGGGCCTTACGAAATAAATTTTTTGCTTTCCGCTTTTATTTAATTATAACCAAATATTAAGAGGGGGACGCCGACCCGTTTTTGGCTATGCGTACACAGTCCTCTGATGAATCGGTCGGTCATCGGGGCTTGATGATGTAATTTATTTGATCGTATCGAAATGATTTTAATAGCCTATTTTTGAACCATATTTAGGATTCATGTTTCTTAGACACGCTTTATAAATAAAAACTATGTCAGGAGTGACCTGGTGGTCTAGGGGGTAAGGTGTCAGACTTCTGTGCTGAGGGTCCGGGGCTCAATCCTCGGTCCCGGCACAGATTTATCTGATAGCCAAACCCTTCCTTCACCTCTGACAAGACGTATATTAATCACAACTTGTGAATGTGTGGAATGCCAGACCTCCACCGTGGTTCGGATTCCACGTTAAACTGTAGGTCCTCTATTTCATCTCACAATCACCCTACCATTGCACATTAGCGTAAGTGCGTATAACCCGAACGGGTAGTAAGACGCGGTGCTAATAATAATAATAATAATAATAATAACTATGTCAGCACATGACTTACAGACTAGCTTAACCTAGTACAGCACGTTTAATACTACACACTTAGCCCTAGCTCCTAGATATTTATTTAATGGATAGTAGCACTTACAAGCTAACTTAACCTAAAGTCTGTTCAGCATAGGAATTGTTTTCTGAAAGGCCTTTTTGCCCTACCAGAAAGCTATTATATAGTAGGATATTGGTAGGAAAAAAGACCTTTCAGAGAGTAATTCCTACCGTGAATTCAGTATAGGACAGCACATCTTATAGTACACACCCAGCCCTAGCTATTAACACCTCGTCTTACTACCCGTTCGGGCCTAAGCACTAGTTACCCTAAAGGGTTAGGGATTTGGAAGATTTGATTTGAGGGCGCGCATAGAAGAAGAGTGGAAAACAATTTAGGAAAAAAACTAACTTTAATGCACCCTACCGTGATTTTAACCCCGATATCCCCGTCTTAGACAGTCTGGTCTTTTGTGAGAGTATTGCCTTAGACCATGCGGCCACCGAAGTGGTTAGTTTTTTAATAATCAAATCTAATATAAAAATGAAGCCTCTCCACTGAAGCGCGAATTGTAGGTAAAAATCATTGTATCACGAGGATAAAGTTTTGTTTCTATTTGTGTGACACTCTTAACCATCGCCTGTATCGAGAATGTCGATATTAATGGTGATAACGATCTATCTGTGGCCGGTAAGTGTAGAAAAAAAGGGGGAGTGTTGGTATGACGTCACCGCTCCCGAAAGGGCAAAACATTTTCCCCCCACGTGTTGTTTAATCTGGCCCCGCGCGGATATTTGTTTTGGTTGTTGTCCTGCGTTGGGCGGGTGACATGACTCATATCACGTGACTGAGAGGGGCGCCTTTCATTGGAACGCGATGATAACGATAGCGGCCGCTAGGCGTTACCAACTGTAATATACCTCAGTTTTAGCTTCTGTGGTGCTGACTGACAGCTCACAGCTGACTTCTGATGGCTTTGAAAAGCTACCAGACCAAATTATGTATCCCTACGCCGAACCATATGATCTGCAAAAAGCATGTGTTTAGCAGCTGTCACTTCTGACCGTCAACATTTAGGTATATACTTAAATGTCGACTGTCAGAAGTCAGCTGTGAACTGTCAGTCAGCACCAAAGAAGCCACGGAGATATTGTAGGTATGAGGTTTAACTAGTTCCGCAGGTTTCAACGCGAGTTGGAAAAAAAAAACCCGCACGAATTGAAAAACGCGTTAATTTAAAAACGGGTAATATGAAAAAAATGCTCCAGTTAAAAAAAACGCATGAGTTTAAAACCACACTATTTGAAAAAAAACGCGTTAGTTTAAATCCCACGCTAATTGAAAAAATAGTGCTAGTCGAAAAAAACGCGCAAGTAAAATACGCCCAGGTTTTAAAAAACGCACCAGTTGGAAAAAAAAACGCACACGTTGACAAAACTAACAAAGCGAAACAACTTTTTTGTTTTTTTGTTTCAGGGGGTCACGAAACGTTGACATTTATTAAAATCTAGGGTTCAATTTTTTTTTTTACGATCATTATATTTCTCTCTCTAAGGTGTCGAGATAAAGTAAAAAGTAATTGTATTTAGTATTAGACTTGCTGTCCGATGTTATTATTATTATTATTATTAGCACCGCGTCTTACTACCCGTTCGGGTTATACGCACTTACGCTAATGTGTAATGTTAGGGTGATTGTGAGATGTAATGGAGGACCTACAGTTTATCGTGGGATCCGAACCACGGTAGAGGCCTGGCATTCCTCACATTCACAAGTTGTGATTAATACACGTCTTGTCAGGGGTAGAAGGAAGGGTTTGGCAGTCAGATAAATCTGTGCTGGGACCGAGGATTGAACCCCGGACCCCCCAGCACAGAAGTCTGACACCTTACCCCCTAGACCGCCAGGTCACCCTATGTCCGATGTTAAGCTAGTTTGTAAGTCGTGTACGAAAATGAACGTTAACGCATAGAAAAAACCCTAACAACGGATGTCGACGCCAGTAAACCGACGCCGCTACGGTGATATTTAACCAACGGTAGGTGGCGCCCTCTTAGGGCTTCTTACTGACGCATGCGCATCGCGACGCTGCGTGGAAGAGACAGTTCCGTGGCAAGACGTTAGTCCTCGCGCGTATTTTGACCGCGTAGCATTCGCTCAGAGAAAAATAGGGGAGGTTTTTTTTAAATTAAAAAAACCTTTTTTTTACGACGCGTTCTTTCGACTCGTCCGCTATTTTTCGCGCGAGAAAGAATCATCAACTCGTAAGGATCATACTATTTTCTTTTCTTTTAACTATCTGTTATTTTTTTCATTTCTCATCATCGGGTGACACACTCCCCCAGACCGGTCTTTAAGGGGGAGAATGCCGCGTTGTTCTTTTCCGCGATTATATCACGAGTTCCTTCCAGTGTGAACGGCGCTAATTTCCAGTGTGTGTTTTGTGCACTAAGATTTTTGGATAGTTCTAGAATGTATTTACGGGACTGGCGATGCGCGCTTCGGTCTACGACGCCCCGAGAAGATTACGATGTCTGACGTCTTTAACGAGCTTCGGAAACCAAAGAGCAAGACTTCCCCTCCTTTGGATCTTAATAATATAACTTAGTTAAATCTAACGTTGAGGTAAGACATAATCTATTTATATTCCCACATTTCCTTCCAACTATTAAAGTTGACCTCTTTAGTCTTGGGGTAAAGTGCTCGTTTCAGGACACGCTGTTCGTGGGTTCAAACACAGCCGAGGTCGAAGGATTGATAAAAATCCGTAGCACAACTTTCTTCGAAGGGGAAGTAAAGCTGACTGTCCCATGTCGATTGTGGACATGTAAAAGAACACTGGAAGGTATGTGGAAATACCTTTCCCGGAAAAATTGGTAGTGCCTTTTCGCTCTCGCTCATAGAAATTCTCGTGTGTTGATATAATCAGTTGGCTCAGTAAGTGCACGTTAAATACCTTAAATATATATATTTAATTTTGTAAGTGGTTTTTCCTAGATTGCGTTCTTCCTACTTTCATGCAAATTTGTGTACATTTCTTCTAAAATTTCACTTTACTCTTCCCTAGCTTATTCCTAAAAAATATTCGGATATCACAAATGGGTAATAAAATGCTTTGTAATTTTAAAAAAATTGAATATGGTGGTTGCCAAAATGAAGCTGTCGATAATCGCAGAAATGCCTTAGGAAGAATTTCTTAAATATTCTTCCACGGGAATTTTGAAGATTTCTTACCACGACGAACTTTCTTGGAAACATCGACTTCTTTTATTTTTGCAAACATTTTTCCAACAAACTTTTTAATTAAAATCTCTCCTGGACTTTTGTGGGTGGTTAGATTTTTTTTCCCTACTCCGACGAAGCGTAAGAAATATTCACTTATTCAAATGAGAGCGAATACGAATATATATTTATTTTTATTTAAATTTCCTTTTATTTCAGTTTTTGTTACATCGGTCCTTAAAGACTAAGTTTACTCTGATATTGTTTCCACATTTAATTTTATTAAATCACACATAAGTTGTTAATTAGTCTGAGGCATCAAATTCGAGTAGAAAACTCATTTTTTGTTTTAATGTACAACTCAACCTCCCCATAAGGGGTCCATTAAATTCCAGGGGGGTCCCGGACCCCCGATTTTTACGCCCTTGCTCTCAATAGAGTGGACTGGCCGATGATTTGGAGATCGGAGTTCTAATCCCGGTCGAGTGCACTAAGTTTTTTTTCCTTTTCCACTCTCCCTCCATGCTAATGAGAATAAATTTCCTCTAAATTCAACTTGGCTACATCCCTAACGGGTATTAAAACGCGGTGATAAAAATAACTATTTGTAAACATGGGCACTCTTAAATGGGTGACAAGGGGGGCTTCAGCCCCCTTATCACTCTGCAATATTGACTTTTTTTAAAAAAATTAATGAAAAAATCTAATGGTGTATTTAAGATTTGGCTGCAATTTGCTATCAACAACTTTGAATCACCAATATCTGAGTCAACAGATAAACATTATAAACTGTATATTTCCTTCCATTTCCTCTTCAACAGCTTTATTTTCATTTTGTTCTGTTCAATAAAATTAGGAAAAATAAAATGTTTCTTTTCAATGTTTTTTTTGTTAATTTTTTTCAGAAAATATTTTTGCGAAAATTGGTTTCTCGAAACTCGTATAGTTGGCCTAGAATTATATTCAGATGCTCTAAAATTCCCTCCCGCATAGTTAAATTTCGGAAATTTTACCTCGGGGAGGAAGGGCGGGTGTGCAACGCCCCCGGCAGATGGGACTCCAATCCACCCCCCATTTGATAAACCCACATGTGTTCCTTTATATATAAATTCTTATTTTTTTTTAGAAAGCCCACTATTAGACCACCTTCATTAGTTGAGTCACTAAATTGTATATTCATTTTACAGGTTATTTTATGTAGCTTTATTGTCATAGTTTTTATAATTTTTGAGTAATTTTTAGGCATTTTTGATTAATTTTGAGGCATTCATGTTGAATGATATATTTTTAGCACTATTATTATTTAAACGTACATAAACATTCAAACATAAATGTTTCCAACCCACAGTTGTCTGAATGATAAGATAATGTAGACATAGAACTTTGTTACCTCTTTGTTTGTCTGGTTGTAAAATACACATTCCTGGTGAGACTGCAACTAGACTGGAGAGGGTTGCGTTGGGAGGGGGTAGCTATTACTTCTGAAGCAGATATTTGTAAATCAATATTATATTCAGCAGAATACAAGAGTTTAGTTGTAAAAGGCTCTTTATTGCACTTTACCATTTGTAATTTGTTTGTTTGATTTAGTCGTGTGCATTTACTACGAGCTTTTGTTCATATTTTTAGGGCATTTTTTGAAAAATGAAGTTTTTTTTTGTATTTTTTAGGTCAATTCATTTATTAGTTTTTATCTTTTTTATGCCATAAAACCTAGGCTCTGTTAATATCAATTGTACGGCTAAACCATTTTCAATCTAAAAGTAACTTTTTACTCATATTAATATGACTTATTAAATTTAATCTTAGAATGTTTTAAAATACATTCTAATTTCATGTTTACATCCGCCGTGAAAAAAAAAAAGAGAAGAAGAAGCCCATGTATAAATATAGTAAGCTTAGCAAACTCACTAACCCTACCCTCCACTCTTTACCGAACTGATTACATGCTTATCTTCCCTTCTCCACCCCTACCACCACCCCCCTGTAACAAGGCTCCGGAATAGTTCCAGTAACATAAACATCCCTTGTCCCGACAAACCCCCTCGTTTCCACCCCTCCCCCCCCAACGTCTTTCCCTGAAATTATAACCCTAAAGAGAAGGGTGTACGTATACCCGTCTCGCCATGTAAAGAACCCCCTTTTTTTAGATCAGTGGTTGCCGCAGTTTACCACCCGCTTGAATTAGGACACATATTATTTATCAGAGGTATTTAACGTTCACTTGCTGAACATACTGATTATATCAGTAACACGATAGGTAAAGGGTGATCTGGTGGTCTAGGGGGTAAGGTGTCAGACTTCTGTGCTAGGGGTCCGGGGTTCAATCCTCGGTCCTGGCACAGATTTATCTGTTTACTAAACCCTTCCTTCATCTCTGTCAAGATGTGTATTAATCACAACTTGTGAATGTGAGGAATGCCAGGCCTCCACCTTGGTTCGGATCCCACGTTAAACTGTAGGTCCTCCATTTAATCTAACAATCACCCTTCCATTACACATTAGAGTAAGTGCGTATTAACTATTTTGGTTAAATTTCGGATCTAGGCATTGTTTAACGTTTCAAACAAAATAGCAAAGCTTCTTTTACAATGAAAACGGAGGATACTTTACCTAAGGAGAAATTTCCAATTTTCATCATTTCTCCGTAACTATTTAAGATACGTAATAATTTATCATTGTATGGTTATAAAACTACTCGCTTTGAGCGTTGAATGAGTTTTCTTTGCAAGTGGATGTAAACTAATGTAATTCCAGCGTTGTTTTGAACGTAACTTAAAGTTACCGGTATTGTATTGTATCTACCGCACCAACTTTAAAGTTGCTCCACCATTTTGAATTTTTTTCGGGGGTTAAAAATTAAAATTTTGAAATTTTCCTGTCGGTTACAGGCTAGAAGCTATAAGTTTGCCAAATTTCAAGTTTCTAGCTCATCTGGAAGTGGGTAAACATTAATGTCAGTGAGTGAGTCAGCCATGTGGCTTTATAGTAGTATAATTAAAAATAAAAATATATTGATTGAAATCTATTTTTATAAAACCAATAGCTTCTGAGCTATATGTTTTTTTTTTGTATAGAGGTTTTTGAAAATTAAAAATGATTTTTATTCTTTTTGGTGGAAAAAACATGTTCTATTTTTCTCGACGTTTCTGCAAAAAATGTAAATTATTTCGTTTCACAAACCTTCGGATCCTTAGATCACGTGTCGACCGTTGTGGATAACCAAAGCCTTAGTCTAGCCTTGTATGAATAGCCAGCAAATTTGGGAACATATCCTTTAGATTTAACCTTCCTCATCCTTACTCCACTATTGTAAATATGCGGATAGTCCAGGTGGATAATATGAGGAGACCGGTTAAAAATCAACCCTTCTAATCCTGTTAATCTGTATTTTTAATTTGTTAAAAATATTTTCATTCAATGAATTATTACATTTATTACTATTAAAATAATAATATTTAAAATACTCTCTTCAGTGGCCGAATGGTCCAAGGCGTCATTCTCGTGCTATACTGGTCTACTGAGAGTGGCTTTTCCTAAATGGTTTCCCCTTATCCTTTCACGCAAATGCTGGTATATTACCTCTAAAATGTTTCCTAATCCCTACCCCATTAGAGTAATTATCACATAGGTGTATAACCTGAACAGGTAGTAAGACGTGGTGATAAAATAAATAGTTATCTAACGCGTCAGATTCGTGTTGAGCTAGACCGCCGAGGACCGGGAGATCGATGTTCAAATCTCGCTCGGGTGAACTGGGGATGGTTTTCCCTAAATAGTTTTCCACTCTCCCTCGACGCAAATGTGGGTTCACTTTATCTAAATTTAACCTTCTCAATTTCTAATTCATTAGCTTAATTAATACTTGAGCGTATAACCCGAATGGTTAGTAAGACATGGTGCCAGGTATTGTTATAAAAAAATACACGTTAACACTATATAAACGTTAAGTATGTAAGTAATTAAATAAATCCTTAAAAAAATTAAAACAAAAATACTGTGCTAAAAGTAGACCTATACTTTTTTAAATAATTCTGTTTGAATGGCTAATAATTTGTTTTTAACATATTTGACCCTGTTACTTTAATTTAAATGTCGACAGAAAAATAACTTTCTGGTATGTATTTGGATTTATTATAATTTTAGTAATTAAAAAAATTTCACTTATTCTATTTTTTAATAAAGACACCAACATTCCAACAAAATAATTTATCTTCCTACCCTCCACCGCCATAATTTTTCAAAGGTTGATTAATTAAGCTATTAAAATAGCTCGTTTAATACGTGAGCATTCTCCCCCCCCCCCTATTCTTTTAAAAAATATAAAAATTGTTTCAATGAAAACAAACCCCATGAATAACAGGAAATGTTGGAAATGTTTAGTTAAAAAAAGGTCAACCAGTTTATGAATATTAAAAAATATATATTTGTTTCTTTTAAAAGCCATACGTCTCTTGAATAAATGAATTGTTTTGACTTTAATTGATAAAAAAAATGGTATAGTAAATGTAATGTATAATTTAAAAGGAATAATCAAACTCATCAAAAATCAATGTCTGATAACAAAGTTAAATGATTAAAAAAAGCTCTGAAGAATTAGATAAAAACCACTAACTGTTAGACTTAAGTTTTTTTGGCTAAATTTTATGTCAAATTACAATTGATCTAAAATGTTATAAATATCGAAGTATTAATTTTGTTTAGGTAGGAACTATGTGAAAAACACGTTAAAACAATCAAAATGATTCAAATTAACAAACTAAATGTAAATTTTAAGGTGGGATGGAAGGGTATGCGAGAAAGGCCAGTGTTTTTACAGTTTTCATGGCAAAATATTTTATTTTGACCAAAATAAATAAAAGATTTATTCATTACAAACATAAAGTTTACTCTTTTTTCATATGTTGATACCGTCATTTGTTGAATATCGGTCATGAGCGTAGCGGCATTATCTAACAAACTCTTTAAATGAAGAGAAAAAGTTGTCATTAAATTCTAGGACCCCCTCGACAGATATTCAACAACTGTTGATATCACCGCGTGAAGAAAATTAAACTCGTGTATTTCTACCGGATAATTATTTGATTTGTTTTGACTGAAAAAATGTTTTGATATAAAAACGGCAAAAACACTGAATTATTCTTGCATACCCTTCTATCACATAAGACATATTAAGAGAGTGATTATGTAAAAAAATATATATATATTACATAAGCACATTGATATGAACTCTGGTCTTTCAGATTTAGGGGGCGGCAAGACTGAGCGAGCGAGCGCGCGAGCGACTAAAATATAAAATAGAACACATTGGTTGTAATGAGAGGTGGCCAGATCGGAGCGAGCGAGCGATTGAGCGCGCACGCTTGAAATATAGAACTGGTTCTATGTTTCAAGCGCGCGCTCTCGACCCGGTACAGTCTAGTTTACAGGCGCTAGGCAATATTATTGTATGTTGGTTCATTGAGTGCTAGGAAAACTTCTCATTTTGACATTTTTTATTAATATCGATAGGCTTAGCACACTTGCTACTAATGGCCTAATTTAATTGGTAAGATCATAAACCATATATATATATGTATAGACTGATATGTTAAAATACTTCAATATTATCAAAGTAGGCCTTTACAAATAAGAATCACCACTATCGTGGAGAGAGGATGAGAAAACCACAACAATAAATCACTTGTTAAAACCACCCTCAGTTTACTCAGCCAAGATTCGTAGCCTCCTCGTCAACAACTGACGAGAGTTATCTGCTAATCACGCGCTCGCTCGCACGCTAGTTTGACCACCCAGTCGCTTGCGCGCTCGCTCGCACGCTTATCAGTCTGGCTGAACCCTTACGTCCGGGTGTCATTTTTCTTTATTTATACGAAGGTAAACAATAGCTATTTGCAATATTTCTTGTGATATTAATTGCTAGAAGTATTTCCTTGTTTAGATATATGGAGATGGTTGATATTTTAGCTTGGTTGGTAAGGAACTGAGTATCTAGGCTAGTTGATTCTAGCAACTTTGTTATCAACCCCAATCTTCCCTAAAATTATGGGCTGCGGAACGACTTTTCATATATATTTCGCGATCAAGACCAAATTATACTATTTTAAATATCAATGACATTATTTTAAAGTATTAATTTCATTACTTATTCTATGGCATTAATTTGATTGCCGCACTTCAAAAGTACGCTATCTATTCCAATATTTTGCTAGTTTTCTCCAATCCACCTCATGACACCCTATCCCTTTCAGGTACATTCTAATGCTATCCTCCTATCTGCGTCTAGGTTCTTATATTCACTGTGCATGTCCTACCCACCGTTATCTGCGAGATTTGACTACCATAACAATATCTGATGAAGGGTACAGAATACATCAAACTAATCATTATATAACATCCTCTACTCTCCATTATTGCATTTCCTTTTCCGACAAAATATTTTCCTGAATACTTTGTTTTCGGATGCCTATAGTTAAAAATTACATTTCGTTTTTCTATATCTGAAATCTATTATTGTCTGAGAACATGGGAATTTTTTCTGAACTACCTGCGAAAAGGAGGGAAATTTTGTATTAAGAAAATAGTGGTAGCTATGGATTTCCTTTTTCACAGAAATTAGTTTACAACAGCGTGGTTTATTTTTGTGTCTGTTTTATAAATAAATTGATCTGTAAATTGTGAAGCTGATAATTTCATAGGGTCGATAGAATAAAAAGGTTGCGCTGGTGTTCTTTTTAGCTGACCTTGTTCTCTTTAAATGAAGCAGTCGCTGCAGACGGTCAACTTGTAGTAATAATACACCCTCGGTTTGCCAAACAGAAATAAAGTGCCATGTTGATGATGGAAGCGGCGAAGTGGCGAACAAACCACTTGCGGACTAGTAGTATCGGTTTCCGATAGCGACAACACCACCAACAGACTCGTTGGAGGATATAGTTTGGATAAGAAAATGCAGTGACACGGATGACATAATGAGAGGCAGTGGGATCTTGTTAACTAAAGGAGATCTGTGAGGACAAAGATGAAGTTAGGGAAGACAGTTGTAAATTATACATTGAAGAGGAGCTGTTGTCATAAAGATAAAGCCTGGAGAGACAGTTGGATGTTATAAATTGAAGAGGATCTGTCGTGACAAAGATAAAGTATTGAGATACAGTTGGATGTTATAAATTGAAGATGAGCTGTCGTGACAAAGATAAAGCATGGAGAGAGAGTTGGATGTTATAAATTGAAGAGGAGCTGTCGTGACAAAGATAAAGTATGGAGATACAGTTGGATGTTATAAATTGAAGAGGAGCTGTCATGACAAAGATAACGTATGGAGAGACAGTTCGATGTTATAAATTGAAGAGGAGCTATCGTGACAAAGATAAAGTATTGAGATACAGTTGGATGTTATAAATTGAAGAGGAGCTATCGTGACAAAGATAAAGTATGGAGAGACAGTTGGATGTTATAAATTGAAGAGGAGCTATCGTGACAAAGATAAAGTATGGAGAGACAGTTGGATGTTATAAATTGAAGATGAGCTGTCGTGACTAAAAGTAAAGAAGAAAGGACAATTAAAGAACATGTACTGGAAAGGAGCCGCGATAACAAACGTGAAGTAAATAACGACAATAATTGCATGGAACGAACTAGAAAAAGAATAGTAAAATAAACACTAAGAAAGGGAATTGCAATGGAAGGAGGTACTTTCAAAGAAGGTAGTAGCTTAGACATAAATATAAGATGGAGACAACTGTTGGATGTAGATTCGGAAGTAAATGGGATGACCAAGGTAAAGCAGTGGAAGGGAGTCATAAAATTTATATTAGGGAGAAACGGTCACGACAAAGATGAAGCAATAAAAGGCATTGGCTGGCGCACAGAATGGGGAGTAACTCGTGAGGGATAGACGATGAAGAGAGATATAATTGCAGGATTTAAACTGGAGAGGAAATTGACTGGCGAAGATGAAGCTAGAAAATACTGAGATTGATACGAAAGGGGTCTAAGTCCACATTTAACCAAGCCAAGCATGAGGTGAGATATCATTTACTATAATTACTTTATCTATCTCAGTGGTCTTTGAGGGTAAAGTGCTCGCTTCAGAACCCGAGGTTCGTGTGTTCAAACCCAACCGAAATCGACGTTTTTTTAAGTGATAGAAAATCAGTAGCACAAATTCCTTAGGAGGGGAAGTAAAGCCGTCGTTCCCATGTCGATTGTGGCATGTAAAATATAATTGAAAAATATTCGAAATTAACTTAACGATAATTAGGCTCCTTCTCGTTCGTAGAGATTCAGTGCGGAAAATACCAGATAGTGCGGGCAGGACAAACCAAACTTCGGCTTGATAAGTCATCAATCAATCTATCTCCAGATACCTAAGGCTATTTTTTCATCACGTCTTAGTACCCGTTCGGGTTGTAAGCATACATTCATTACATTAGTGGAATAGGAATGAGGAAAGTAGAATTTGAAAAGAAATATAACAGAATTTGGGTAGAAATTGCCCTAAGGCATTCGACCTGGATTTGCCCCCAATCTAATTCAGTCCATTCTAACCCGTTCTAACGTATAACGCGCCCCCTTCAATATATATATTAATTAATTAATATCACCCGCTTCGGTGGCTGCATGGTCTAACGCGCTACTCCCGCAGTAGACCAAACTGCCGATGTCAGTGAGCTCGAGGTTCGAATCTTGGTCGGGTGTACCGAGGGTGGTTTTAACAAAATGGTTTTCCACTCCCCCTTAACGCATATGAAGAACCTTATCTGACAGCTAGAAAAGTTACAACAGTCTAATGTTTATAGGAAGAACCTTATCTGACAGCTATAATAGTTAATACAGTCCAATGTTTATAGAAAGAACCTTATCTGACAGCTATAAAAGTAACTATAGTCCAATGTTCATAGGAAGAACCTTATCTGACAGCTAGAAAAATTACTACAGTCCAATGTTCATAGGAAGAACCTTATCTGAAAGCTATAAAAGTAACTACAGTCCAATGTTCATAGGAAGAACCTTATCTGACAATTAGAAAAGTTACTACAGTCCAATGTTCAAAGGAAGAACCTTATCTAACAGCGATAAAAGTTACTACAGTCCAATGTTCATAGGAAGAACCTTATCTGACAGCTAGAACAGTTACTACAGTCCAATGTTCATAGGAAGAACCTTATCTGACAGCTAGAACAGTTACTACAGTCCAATGTTCATAGGAAGAACCTTATATGACATATAATATTTACTAGATCTTACGTATTCATACGTCAAAACATGTGATTTTCAGATGTCCTTTTTGATAGATATTAAATATGTGTACCTGTAAAATATGATCAATATTTACCTCAAAACATATGTACCTATGTATTTTATAAAAAGCAATTTCTATAAAA
Source organism: Timema genevievae (assembly GCA_902155825.1). Lineage (NCBI taxonomy): Eukaryota > Metazoa > Arthropoda > Insecta > Phasmatodea > Timematidae > Timema > Timema genevievae. The sequence continues at coordinate 2,522 of CABFWO010007784.1, read as the reverse complement.
AAATGTACTCAATGATGTCAAATGTCTCCATCACCAGAATTAATAATGCTTGTTGTATTACAACATAGTTTGTTCCAAATCAAGCCGTCATTGTTGAAAAGTAATTATTATATAAGTTAATACATTTTATTAAATACAAAATTGTAAAATGTTAATATATCCTGTACATTATCTAAACTTAATATGATATGAAAATGAAGAAATATAAAACTTTATTTTAATATGAATACGAAGAACAAATCTCTTTCTTAATAACTATTATGTTAAAAAAAAAAGTTTCAAGTGATGTCATAAATCTTGAACTAGAAGTTTAAATTAATTTCAGTTCGAATACATTGGTAAATTATATATATATATATATATATATATATAAGATGTAGCGCAATTTTTTTTATCTTCTTTTCAGTTAAGAAATGAACTAAATCTCATAAGTATTTAATTTCTCAATTTAATAAAGTTAGAATTGATTTCAACCTTATCTTATCTGACTCTAGATTCACTGCCCCACATACAACCTTTTTTTAACGGAATTTATTATTAAGAAAGAAATTTGTTTAATGTTTTAACAAGCTTTACTCATTTATCAAATAAATTATTAAGATGTACACCTTTACTTACGGAAATTCGATTCCCGGCATGGTCGAAAAATTTACCATTAGTGAAATGTGTGTTTCCCCTTTTAGAGTGATGTATTAATGACCGGGGGACTGGATGTTGTGCCTGTCCTAGTGTTAAGTTAGATTATAATACATATGAAGCTATGACAGGCCTAGCAAGCCGGTAGTGGAAAATATATGACTTGGATAAAAACTGGCCCAGGCCATAGGCTGGAAACGGTGATCTTTATCTCCACACAAATGCGGGTACACTTAATACAAAATCCTTATCTCCTCATCCTCTAACACAGATTATTGTAAAATATTCGTGGTAGTCTGGACTCGAACTTGGAGACGAGGATAATGTTTTTCAAATGAATCGTATACAACTGTTACACTGTGACTTAAGGTGGGGATTGAAAGTAAGGAGAAGTAGTTTTTCAATTTTTACAGTCTTAAATAAACTAAAACAGCCCTGTAAACGTTAAAAAAAGTTTATTAAAAAACTCCTTAGGGATGGAAAAAATATAATTTTGTGATGACTTAAAATACTATTTTTAGAATTATTTAAGATTTTTTTGTTTCAATGTTTTTTTATCTTTTAAAACTCGCTGAATAAAACATTAAAATACATCAACTTGGGAAATTCTATTTCGATTAGCTGTGACGTAATAGGAAATCAACGTCCTCAGGGTAATTTGAAAGTGAGAATTACAAAGATTTAACATAGTTGGGAGGAAGGGGTACTAATTTGTAAAATATAGCAAATAGCAATGTCTCAGTACATTTCCAGCAACATCGACCAGATAAGGAAGCCGGCGTCCTTTTTACTTGGATGTGTCATTAGTTGGGACTATCTGACCTTCCACCGAGGCCGGGCATATTATGTTCTGCTAGTCTGCATTGTCTCTTTAATCGGTACATTAAAAACAAGATAATTTATTAAATATACCTTTCAAAACTCGATTTTTAACCTTCAATTTGAACACACTAATAAAATTAACTAGTAGAACTGGATTAAAAAATACCGAATTAAAATTCTAAATAACGACATTGTGTGCTACAAAATGAGATAAAATCAAATTATTGTGGCATAAAAAGAACAGTACTTATATATGATTAAAAATTATGTAAATTCATCGTTTTTAAACTACTTATACATTAAAAATGTCTCTTTAACATAATATAAATATTTACTTGTGTATACCTCATATAAATGTTTGGTTGTACCAAATTTCAGCCCCATACATAAACTACTTTACCTTTACAATTACACGTAAAAACCATTGAACAGCAATTTTGACCCCTGATAACTCCGAAGTAATGATTTGAAATCTTAGAATAACTATTTATATACTATAATAACCGGCCCCTTAAAATAGTATGCGCACCTGGTTACGAATCTAGGGGTTCTGGTTTCGATTCCCGGCTGGTACCGTGGGCATTTTTTCCAGAAAAAGAAATCACACCAACGTTCATCAGGGCTTGGTTAGTAAGGGTTTGTTAGTTAGGTTTAAGTGTTTCCACTAGTTCCACACCCTCACACACACTATCACCATCACCTCATCAGAACATCAGAACATGGAAAGGGCCTCCACGGAAAGGATGTACTATTAGTACATTCGGACGTCCTCTGGACAACGGTACATTAATACTGGATAATATTTCCACAAACTGGGCTGCGAATGGTGTAGCCCAGACACGCATATAATTATAGCTTATAATAACAACATTTATTATTTATCTTTTATTTTTTAGCACCGCGTCTTACTTACTACCTGTTCAGGTTATATGCATTTATTACCATACACTTGTTAAAATTGTGTAATACATTTTTCTTTATCGTTGAATGACTTTAATCAAAGGCTTACCTTTGAATCTATCTATGAGGAGGGGGGGAAGAGTGGGGGGAAAAGGGCCAATGAG
>CABFWO010007783.1:0-22536 GCA_902155825.1 Timema genevievae | reverse complement strand
TAATTTTTTTTTCGAGAGAAAGTAAAAATATTATATATAGCTCAAAATATAAGGCTTTTAACTATATAAATTCTTGTCAACCCATTGCTTCCATGTTGGTGTAAACAAAACCGCCTTTTTGATCTATTGGCCATAGTTCCTGGCTGCAGATCTACAGGTACCGGGCTCGATCCCTGGCGCTTCCTAAATTTATCATTGAAACAACGTGTCTTTAATTGGGTCAAACTAAGCCTTGTGAGGACTAATGAGGAGCTACTTGGATAAGAAGTAGCAGCTCCAGCTTAGAAAACTGAGAATAAAGGTTGTAGGGATCGTTGTGTGGACCACCTCTATACACAACGTTTTATACTATCATCACAAACGGTGGCGGCCGCTCGGTCGGTATTTATCTCGTTTGCGGGCTCACATCATGGAGTTGGTGTAATCAGTGTTTACTACTCAACTTGATTGTCTATATTTAATTACATTAAATGAAATACATTAAAGATTTAGATTGTAGATCACTAAATAACACTGTGATGAAACCTATGTTTGATTACTAAAACCTACACTCTCAACGTAACTGGCATGTACCACGTCACTTCTTAACATCTTGACCGTCATCATTAACCTGGCCGTCCTGAAAGCCCGTGTTCCACGCATGCGCATTGGAGGGCTCGTGTCTCTTGTGACCACCATGTTGAAACTAATTCGTATTGAAGTCTTGTTGAAGAGCAGGGGTAGGATGAGGAGGAGATTGTAACTGAACCCAAGACCTAAGGCTGAGGTGGTCTAATCTTGGCGTGGTGTGGCTTTAAAAAAGAAACTTGGCCAGCGGGAAATAAAACCATCCACTTCATTGCTCCCTTGATTAAGTTTCAGAAGAGTTGGGGAAAACCTGCTTTTCTAGTGCCCGGAATAAAAACATCGTCTGTGTGCCAGAGCCTTTCGTATCCGAATGGCTGCCTTAGCATTATCATCACATGAATATTTGGTCCTTTCATGTCGTGATGGCTGCCTTAGCATTATCATCACATGAATATTTGGTCCTTTCATGTCATGATGGCTGCATTAAAATAATGTTGACCCTATCGTTGATACTTTTTTAACACAAGGACTCGTAATGATGATGTTGAAGGACTAATGAATTATTAATAGTTGTAGAATAAACAAGAATACTGTCTATACTATGTAATTTCCCAGAGTTACAATGCACGAGTATAATTAAACACAAAATAAACTTGATCACCATATTTGCTATTGGAGTGAATGTGTTATGGCCAAGGCCCGAAACCGGCTACTTAATGAATTGGCTGGAATCCTTGCATATTGTCCAGCTGATCCAGTCAAATTGCGAAATATTGACGAGGAAAATTTTTAATTCGCGTTCTGTCCAAGGAAACAACAAATTGATCATGACAGCCTGGCCAGTGACCAAAGTGTCCTTCTAGTGCATGTGGCTGCAACAATTTGAAACATATGTTTGTTTAAGGTATGCCAAGAGGTGAATAAATGAAAGGAAAATCAGTACAATCCAAACAAAAACTAATATAATCCAAACAAGCCTTAATAATTTGACTATAAAGTGATGAAATTGAAGGAAAGCTGAATTTCTCTATATAGAATCATAACGTACGCTTAGAGGTCTATAAATAGGAGGAAATTTGTCTGATCCGGACAAGCCTAAACCTATCTCAAACTAACCTAACATTTTAAAAATTCTATAAAGTGAGGATATTGAAGAAAAGCCAAATTTCTAAATAAAGAATCATAATGTAGGCTAATGGGAAGAAAATGAGCCTGATCAAAAAATATAACTAACCTAATACAACCTAACTTTAAAAAAAAGCTATAACATAATTAAATTAAAGTAAAGTTGAAGGTTTCACAGTGTTAAGAATATTTTTTGTTAATCTCTTTTATGTAATTAGTTAAACTTTAAGAAAATGCTTATAATTACTTGTAATAAAATATAAGTAAGATAAAGGAAATTATTTGATTTATCCAGTTTCCTACGGCCACGTCTAGAACTGGATGGCCCATGTCCGACCTACTGGTAAATGATTGTATATTTCGTGCATTGTATGATTTAGGTAACCAAAGCTAGTAATTTCGCGAAATAACTAGACTTTGTGTTTTGGCCATGACATTATCACGTCTATGATCGTATATTTGGGTCCCCCTAACTTTTATATTTTCTCATTGTTGCAATATTACTAAAAAATAGTTTGCTACTCTACCACCTTGCAAATATATATATAGTTACTTTAACTCTTGAAGTCTATTCACATTACTCTTCAACATAACAAAACATATTTGAGATTAGATTGGCTATGAATATGTTTTAGTAATTTTTCAAATGTAAAAAAGGCCAAGGTTTTTGAAAACAGACTTTATACTCTAAGAGTATCTAAAAAAACTTCCTACATATATAGCTACTTTTAAGGCTAATGTATCAATTGCTAAAAGTGATTTTACTTTCGTAAAATATGCTAAACTAGAGGTAAGCCCTATTTCAGAAAAGCTCAATTTCAGATTTCACGAGATGTCTTTTCCCTGTTATTTTTATCTACCACAGAAAGAACGTCTTTTTCTTGTTATTTGTAGATAATGTTTATTGAGTTACCTATTTCATCCAAATCTGATTCAATTTGTATTTTGTGTCCGACCATGCTCCATAGCGTCCATACCAAATTTTAGATCTCTAGGACTGAGTTTGTATGTTGCACCCTCAATTTTAATTCTGCCATCTAAGATTGTTCAAGTTTCGATTTTTCTTATAAATCTGGCATGCTCCATATGGTCTCTAAGGAATTCCAGCTCTCTAGAGTATCGGTAAATGGGAGAAATAGCATATGGATTGTCTATATGTAGATACAGTAGAGTAGTAATCACAGCTCCTTGTGGATAGATTTTAACACTAACACAACCTCAAACTACGACAGCTTGGTAAAATGGAGGAGTTTTCGTTTTAAGCAAGATAATTTTTACTCAGGTAATGTCAGAAGATTTCAGCTGAGGGACGCAACCACAAACTACGATGATAACTTTCTGAGATAAAATTGATTTTAAACACTTGACATGCCTGAGAAGAATTGAGGTACACTTAATTTATATTCAACAAAATAAAACAATAATCTACAGGAAAGAAAATCTGACTCTTTATCTCAGTCTATCACACAATTTCTATAATCTACAGTTCTACATGTATAAATATAATAAATAGATATTGGAGCTGTGAGCCTAGGCTTAAATTCCTTGCATGACTGACAAATATATCATTGATAAAATCGAGATTTCCTCCTTTTCAGTGATGAATTGATAATCTGGGTGTCAGGTCAGAATTGTACCAATATATTTGGTAGGTGTTGGGGGTGTGGAGATAGGAATTACCTGTAGTAATTTGAAAGGAAGCTCTTCAAATGGATATAGCAATATGTGTTTACCCGTCTTGAAGCAAATTAAAGTGGTCTCATTCACTAACTAAACCACTAAGGAATAAAAGTAAAAACAATTTAAATGGAAAGGAGTTTGAACCCCATAAGCTGACCACTCTCCCCCACAACCTCTTCCCCAACCATACCCTTGGTCCGGTCCTGGTATGGGTATTGTATCTATTCTAGAACTAGCATGTTTGTTTAAACTCGTATGTTAATACCATTCATTAAGCTAAGAATGTGTGCTTTAAATATTTTAGTTAAATAAATCGTACGGAACTCCGCACGGACATTCTCGCTCTATTGTTTAAAAATGGAGATATTTAATCAAAAGCCGTAATATATGTGAAACAAAATAATATACACTAGCAAACCCAAGCATAAATTGCACTATACTTATGTAAAACACATTTTTTGAGTCCCAGTTTTAAATTTTATAGTCTTATTTAAAAAATAATATTCTGATTTGTATGTTTGGATCGAAAAAAAAATCAATATTGGGTCCAAAAGGTTCAACACTTCGTATTAAATATTAGACTTCCAGTTAAAATTGTCGACATTTTATTAGGTGTTGCACATCTTCATGTCATCGCATTGCTATTAAATCCCTCATTTATAAATTTTGACCAATAAAAAAATGTAAATATTGACTATTGAGTCTAAAATGGAGACAGATCAGATCATTACTGTACAAACATTTCTCCTAAGAGGTTTAAGGAAAAATAACAAACTTTTTGAGAGACTTACTCATATTAATTACTCTATGGCAATGGAGAATTATTATGTTAAAACTTAAGTAGTATATCTTTACAACTAAGGCGCACAAAATTGTATTAATATATTTGCCAATATTTCGGAAACTGTTGGTTTTATAAAAATATATTTCATATAAAAGTTTTTTATTTTTAATAGTACTACAATTTTTTCAGTGATAAGTTATTAAGTTTCTCAAATAGTTGCGAAGATACGGAAATTTCAGCTTCTGTAAAGTACCCTAAAATTAATTTTCATGTGAAAATGAGAGCCCATTTTGAGAAAATCAACTTTTTCTCTTTTTGCCCTTAAGTAAACTACCCTTAATTTTAGGGTTAAGTATCCAATTCCAAAGACCCCTTGGTGCAACCTTATGAAAACCCTAGATACCAAGTTCTAGTCCGTCCGGTAAAATAGTTTAGGCTCTAGTCGGAGGTACAGACAAACGGAAATCCAAAAACCACTTTTTCGGATTCAGGGAGTCATGAAACGTCGAGATTCATCAAAATCTCGAGTTCGATTTTTTTGGCGATCACAATACTTTCTCTACCTGTTAGATAGCAAGAAAGTAAAAAACTGTGAACGAGTGCAATAATAGCCCAACCCACATCGGTGGGCACGCATAGTTAGTCATCAAACTCGTTTGGACTGGTTTGTCCGGCTATGAAAGGATCAGGGATCGAACCCTAACCTCTTTGCCAATGGAAATCAGGTGCGATGCAATTCTATCTTCTTGGAGAACCCATACACCAATACGGCTCATCACAGAGCTCTCTACCATTGTAGAGGTATAATTTGTTTTAGCGCCGCGTTTTACTACCCGTTCGGTTTATACCCTTGTGTGCTAATTAATCTAATGGTTTTAGCGATTAGGAAGGTTATATTTGTATGACTTGTACCCACATTTGCGTGGAGAAAAAGAGAGAGAGAGAGTGGGTGGAAAACCATTATGTAAAAACTACCCTTAGTACATTTGACCGATACTCGAACCACGATCTCCCTGTCATCGGCGGTCTGGTCTACTGCTAGAGTAGCGCCTTAGACCATGCGGCCACCGAAGTGGCTTAGCGGTATAGTTGAATTTCAGCAGTAGACCAGACCGCCGATGACAGGGAGATCGTGGTTCGAGTATCGGTCAAATGTACTAANGGCAGGTAGATTAAAAAAAATATCCAATCAACATTTTTAATATACGTATCAGTTATCACGTGGACTAATTGTCAGGTTCATAAAGATTTGCTTTGGTGTTGATAGACACGTGGACAGGTCAGTGTTTGAATCTCAGACGAGTGTATTGAGGATGATTTTGCCTAAACTGTAGTCCACTATTCCTCCACGTAGGCGAATTTTTCTCAAACTCAACGTTCCTAATCTCAGTCCAATAATGTAAATATTCGGATAGTCCAGACGGGTAGTAAGACGTGGAGCATAAAAAGAAAGAGTCGTGTGTGAGCTATGAGTTAAATGAATGCCTCGTAAAAGTAACTTTGATCTCAATTCTTGATTTTTACAATTGGTGGTAGCGCTAAAAAAAAAAGGTATTCAAAATTCTAAAGGATTTTCAAAAATATGCAATAAATTTTGGGATTGAAACCGAGATAAATTTAGGTGCTTGATGTGGGTTTATTGGTGACTCATCCTGTAGCTGTGAGATACTAACCGCCGAACATTTCTCACAGATATATTGCCTATCATGGATACTTCCGGGGGTTTACCTGCAGGTGAAGATTGTTTCTTGTATACTCTAAAAACGACTCAAAGTACACATTTCGCAATGAGTTGTTTTCTGTAATGACAGAATAGACCTAACTTAAATATATTGGTGCTTTAAGATACTTTTAAATAATTCTATGACTGTATGGTATTTAGTATAAACTATTGTAACGCTATGTAAAATATTCCTACAGTAGGATACGATGGTATCAAAGTATTTTCAAAAGTTACCAAAACTTCTTTAAATCGCATGATCTGCAGCTGTCACTTTTGATAGATAATTTAAATCCATATATAAAAATAAAATAGCAAAATGTATTTCTTTATTTATTTTTTCCACCGTGTCTTTCTACCTTTCCGGTTGGAAGCAATTTAATAGCACTAGTAGGGTAGGGACAAAGAAGATATAATTTAGAAAAAATGTGCCCGAATTTACGGGGAGGGAGAGAGGGATATCGTTTAAGAAAAAACTCTCAGTATGCCTAGCTGGGATTTAAACCGTGACCTCAGTTCCCATCACCACCAAAATACTGAGTCTGACTTTTAGTTCACCTGTTCAAAAATTAGGTTTTATAAATATTTGGATAACATTCGATTTTTACTAAACCTCCCTACCTCACAAGCAACTATTCAACTATACCTCTGACATAATATAAAGCTTGTAAATTACTTGTAGTGGTGACCAAGTTGTCAAAGGTATCAGACTCGCATAACCTCTGATTGCCACTGTCGTAGCTTCCAAGTGGATGCACTGGTGGTTGTTTTTCTACACGGCAGTGCACCAGCCAAGCTCTACAGCAACATCGCGGCATACAAATTAAACACGATACGACTCAGGCCACATCCACCCCCCTCTCATTCAAATAATGAAAGGAACGTAAAAATGTAACACTCTGTTGAGACAAAGTATTTTATATGTACAGTGGGACCTCCATATATCGAACTTCCATATATTGAAATTATCAATTATATAAGTTTTGGTGAACCGCCGTGACATTACATATAAATCTGTTTCTATACATCGAGTTTTTTTTCAAGATGAATTGGGATTTCCCCCCTGTAATGACGAGGGTATAATAAAAACAAGGGATAAAACATAGAATGGAGATGCCGCAAGAGGAAGAAGAAAATGTTTGTTCAAGGTAATTGCGACGACGACGGGTCACCTAAAGGGGTGGTATTGTCTGTGTCCACACTCCTCTCATCACTCTCCTCAAGAAGCCTTTCTTCCATATATTAAAGGTTGACTTGGTTTCAGTATTTCTAACCGACGATTTATGCTCGCTATTGTTTTTTTTTTAAGATGTGTTCAACACATTTTTTCTAGTTTGTTTTAAATTTTAAATTAGCTTTATAAACATAACCTGTACATAATTTGATTCATATTCACTTATAATGAGTACATTGAGTAAGAAATATTTCCAAAATACAATATACTACACAATGTAATGGATAAAAAAGATCGTTTCTATGCATTGAAGTTAATATATGTATATAGATTTTTATGTAACCATTGACTTCGATATATGGAGGTCCAACTGTATTTCCAAAATTGAAGTTTCTAGCTTGAGTGGTTATTGAGATACCAGTCTTAAAAACAACTTATTCTGGGATTTATTCACTCACTCACTCATTGATCATAAAAACCTATAGGGTACTTTCAGTCAACATAGAACCTGAAAAATAAGCATATAGATTTTACTTCGGATATAAACTAAGGATAAAATATTAAATCTAAACTTGTCAATATGGTTCTCAAAAATTGGCAGGAGGTAGGCCACATTCATCCCCTTCCTTCCCTCTAGCTTGTTCCCAAAAATAAAAGGTGCGTAAAAATTTAACAACCTGTTTAGATTAACTATTTTAGTCATCTTTACTAAGTTGAAGTTTATAGCTATGAGATACAGAAAGTAAAAGATGCTCATGTCGTGACGCACTCATTTTCTTATCCTAAAAACCTCTAGGGTACTTCCAGTCAACATATAGCTTCGAAAATTGGCAGAGATGATTAAAGCCTAGGGGAAAATACAAAACCTCAACTTTTCAACATGGATCCTAAAAATGAGAGAAGGGGTGACGGGGAAATGCAGTTTAGTAGAAGGATAGGACTTTTTTTAATTCTTATCACAACAAAGTAGCATATAATTTTAAAGGCCTTCGTAAGTAGATTCAACAAACCTTTGTTTCATTTTAATACAACACATAATTCAAAAGTTATTACTATGGTTGCTCATTAATTTATTACAGTGCCTACTTAAATAAACATATTCTTACATCTAATCTTCACAAAAAGTATTGATATCCACTAAAACATTTATGTAAAAAACGTGCCAAGCTACATAAAAAAAACTTTAAATGATTCAGCCTCGAAAAGAAGTGAGTTATAAAAGAGTGCCAAGATTAACTTGCAATGTCTTTTCAAATAACACGTCACTTCTCATCAATCTAAGTGCGTTAATCTGATTCAAAGTCACTAGTTAAAGTTCTCCTATACACTTTAACTAAAGACTTAAAATCAGATTAGAGCACTTAGATAAACGCGAGTTGGCAAGTTATTTAGAAAGACATTGCAAGTTGATACTCTTTTATTTCTCATTCCATTTGACGCTAAATAATTTAAGGATTTATTGTGGGGTAGAAAACTTGGAACTTTTTTATATAAATGTTTTTAGTGGATTTGGTTTTCACTGTAGGTTTCCCATCTTCTTTATACTCTAATGATGGTACATTTACTCTAAGGCAAGGTGTACTCTTCATCCCTAAAATGTGTATCAGAGGGTTAAATATTCCCTGTGTTGTAAGGACAACTAAAAAAAAAGTGTATTTAAAAACTGTGCATTGTAAAATTGGCTGACCAAAGCTCGGCTTACTTCGAAATATTCAATATATTTTACATCTCTCAAACAACACAGCGTACATTGATCGATAAGTATGTCTCTCAGTTTGATGGCGTGAGTCACGGGAGAATACATAATTAATATTTGAGGCGTAGATATTAAAAACTATACTGAAGCAGTATATATAATTCATAGTTGAGCGTGTCAACCTACTTTTTACACGCAACCATTGGTATATGGACTTAGGCGTCAGTAAGTCTAGTCAGATTTGCTAGTGACAGGGGTTTGGAATTTCTAATCCAGCCATGTGGACTTAGGTGTTTTTCTCCCCTAAGTGGTGTTCTACAATATCATTACTCTTATGGGGCTTGCTATTTATTATTAACCTAATGCATCTATAACTAGACATCTAATTCTCTAATTAGAGTCCTAGTAATCTACTTATATTATATTTTTCTATATTCTCTATTTTTTTAATATTTAATCTATCTAGGAGATGGTTTCTTATTCCAAAACTAATACTATAATACTTTACATGCTAGTTCAAATCTAATGTGGCTTACTGCACTTACATATGGGATACTACACGTTTTCCTAGCGCTTGCTTTAGGGCGCGCTTACTGCTGTTGTTGTTCGTTGGCCACACTGAATGGCTACATAATAGCCATCCTCTAGGACCAACTGAAAGTATGGGCGCCCGGTGGTGCCGGTCCCAGATTATACTTCTTACCGAATGTTCCGAGGTCATGTGGCGCCTTGGGTCGATCCAGTTATCTCTTCCAGGTATCCTCTACAATGTTATAGTAATGGTCGTCGGTATGTCTGAGCCAAGTCCCAGTCGTCCAGTGGCACTACTATCAATGTAATCCCGGGCTCCAACCCTCGTTATTACACAGACATTTCGGGATACATAGAGAATAGACACACATTAGGTAAGTCGTGTCCCGTCATGTATGGTTCAGTCATCTTTTTTCCCGTTATGTGTTTTCTAGTCTTCCTACAGCTCTTCAGTCTTCATCTTTGTTTGTAGTCTCGATAATTTTAGTCGTTGTTCTCGTCGTCCCTAAGTTATCTTCTTCTCTCTCTGTATTGTCTAATTCTTTCTTCTTTCAGTCTGTCTATGAAGTCGTTTAGTTTCTTGTGTGATATTGTAGATGCAATTTCGTTGAAGAGTTTCCGTAAGACACCATCACGTTGATCGTCGTAGATGTGGCGTCTCTAAAGCGTAGCTTGTTGTTGGTTACGCAGGTGTTGTGTGGTTCCACATTCCCAAACAACGTGCTCAGCTGTCGCCTCCTTTCTCTAGTTGCATTAAATCGTCTCAGTCAGTCCTCTGTCATGGAGACCCGTGCCTGGTAATGCAATACACGATTCTCTGGGAATGCTGTAGGTGTTTTAGCTTCAGACGTTCAGGAATGCTCGGAGAAATTTCGGAAGCTTGCGGACCATTTGTACTCCTTACCCAGTTATTTTGCCACTTATCTAGTAGACTTCTCCTTATTCCCGTTGATGTCGTCACTCCAACCCTTGTCAGAGTTTCACCTCAGTGTAAGTCTCCTTTTCCCTGCCAATACATATCGCCTCTCCATCTAACCCCAAGATCCATTAGACATAGTGTCTGTCAATGCGCAGGAGAGCCTCAGAATTATACCCCTCTAAATCCTCCTTAGCAACCTTGCTGGTTTGACTCTCGTTAGACAGTTATCCCACACGCTAACCGCGTAAACCACAACGGGGACAAGTATAGGCTCGGAATATATTTAGATGGTGCGCATAGGGAGATGAAATATTATTTTCCCTATTCTTATTATCATATTCGTAGCTCATTTAGCTTTGCCAAATACTTACTCTATGTAGACTTGGAAGTTGCGCATTTCGTCCAATATCACGCCCAGGTATCTGGTGGTCTTACTCTGCTTTATACTCCGGAGATTAATCTTCAGTGTAGGATTCCTTAGGAGCGTCCCCCTAAACCGCGTATAGGTGGTCTTTGTTGGTGCTAGTTCTAGTTTCACCCTCTTGCACCAGGTATATAGACCCTCTAATACCCAGTTTTACCTTGGTTTACAATTACTCTCCGTCGACTGCTATCAGCAGATAATCTGCGAAGGCCACCAGCCCCGCTGTTACGGGGAGTGACTCCAATTATAGCTACTTAGGTTTCTTACTTAGGGATAATCTCGGACATTTATATGTGGCGTATCTGTCTCTGCAATAGTCTTAGAAGCTCTTATATAATCTTCTTGAACATATAATTTATCTCAGTCTCCTAAAGAGAACTGGCTATCACAGGTTGTCGAATGCTCCTGAGATATATACGAGTATCCTGACCGCGTACTTTCTTCTCTAGTTTTCTATTACGTTCATATCCATGGTTATCGCTTCTTCCGTTGACCTTCCCCACCTAAAGCCATATTGCCTATGGTTCATTCCTACCACCTCATGGTGTTTCTGGAGTCTTGCATAAAGGATCTTCCATTGTAGGTTTCCACAGGTGTTCAATAAACATATAGATCTATATGACTTATAAATCAGTGTTTTTATGTCCTCTTCCTTGCTTAAAATAAAAAATCACTGTTTGTAGATATTTGGCACCTCACCCTGTACTATGCATTCAATCAAAAGCTGGACGACAGAGGGAGTTATTAGATCAACAGTTTGTTGCATCACTTCGACCTTGATACCATATTACCATAAGGTCCAGTTTATTTATTTTTCTTTATTGAAGCTATGGACATTTTAACCTTGTCCTGGGTCACTGGATCCCCGTTTGTTTCGTCTTCATAGTGGTATGCCATCTGCCTTCTTGTATCTTCATGTTGAGTGTTTTCATCATCTCAGGTGTCATATGGGAGCATCATCGCAAGGAATAATTTCAGTGACTAATTCCAGCAAGTATGCATTGTTTCGTCTGGTCACTGCAGTATCGCAATCTAAGCCGGGGGCCAAGTTTTCTCGTTATGATTTTAAAAGGAAATCCCAAAGGGTTGTCTGTGACTAACTATGTGTGCCCGCTGATGTGGGTTGGGTTATTATTGCACTTATTCACAGTTTTTTACTTTCTCACTATCTTAGAGGTAGAGAAAGTAGGCTATTGTGATCGTCAAAAAATCGAACTCGAGATTTTGATGAATCTCGATGTTTCATGGCCCCCCGAATCCGAAAACTAGTTTTGAATTTCCATCTGTCTGTACCTCGGACTAGAGCCTAAACTATTTTATCGAACGGGCTAAAACTTGGTATCTAGGGTTTTCTTAGGGTTGCACCAAAGGATTTTGAGTATTGGATATTTAACTCTAAAATTAAGGGTAGTTTACTGAAGGGCAAAAAAGAAAAAGTCGTTTTTCTCAAAATTGGCTCTCATTTTCCCATGAAAATTAATTTTAGGGTACTTTACAGAAGCTGAAATTTCCGTATCTTCGCAACTATTTGAGAAACTTAATAACTTATCACTGTAAAAGCTGGACGACAGAGGGAGTTATTAGATCAACAGTTTGTTGCATCACTTCGACCTTGATACCATATTACCATAAGGTCCAGTTGATTTATTTTTATTCATTGAAGCTATGGACCTTTTAACCTCGTCCTGGGTCACTGGATCCCCGTTTGTTTCGTCTTAATAATGGTATGCCATCTGCCTTCTTGTCTCTTCATGTTGCGCGTTTTCATCATCTCAGGTGTCATTTGGGAGCAACATCGCAAGGAATAATTTCACTGACTAATTCCAGCAAGTATTCATCGTTTCGTCTGGTCACTACAGTGTCGCAATCGAAGCCGGGGGCACAAGTTTTCTAGTTACGATTTTAAAAGGAAATCCCAACGGGTTGTCTGTGAGTTACTCCATTACGTATTTCTTCCAGCTCACTTCCTTCACTGCTACCAGACTATTTCGAACTCATTATTTTTCCAATGGTATATTTCTAGAAGGATTTGCCTACTTGCGGGGTTAAGACATCTCTGGTAGATTCTCTTGAATCTTTGGGCATTCCCTCATATTATCTGAAATGTCATTCCATAGTTTGATGGTTAATCTCTTCCCTCTGAAGAGGTAGTGCCACCCTTATGGTATCCTGCAGAGCTAACGTGAATTGTTTGGCCTTCCAGTTTACGCTGTCCCCTGGTAATATCGGAGTGGGCAGTACCAAATTTCCCCTGAGCCTATCCAAGTCCGCTTTATCAATGTTGTACCAACGTTGTGTTTCTCCTGCAGTCCTCATATCGTCCTTTCACCCAGTGCTAAACATGAAATAGTTTAGGTTGTGGTCACTATTGGTGGCGTGTTCGATCATCTTCCAGCCACTTCCTACGTTTGCAGCTGTGAGGTTGCATATTGTCACATCAATGTTGGTGGACGCTCCCTCTCTTCCCACGTACGTTGCAATGTTGTTTAGTTCATTCCCAAACTAGAGCTGCCTGGCATTTATTATCTCCTCTAGTACCTCTCACTTCTCATCCATTCTCGTACTGTACTCCATGGGTGACTTCGCGTTTACATTGGCTTTGTATATTGACGGGACTCATGGATATGCACAATCGATTTCTTCCAGTTCTTCCAGATGTGGCCTTAAACGTTATGAAAATTTAAAGTACATATTTGTGAATATATACCTGCCTATCTTGGCTCTAAGTTCCATACATGCTACCTTTTCTTTACTGAATTGGGTTATTTTAGTTACTGTTATGTGCCTCTTAAACACGATAACAGCACTAATGGGTTTGCCCTCGGACGTTATAATTCTTGTGGAAACGGAAATGTTTGGAATCTTAATATTTTTGCTAGATGTTTCCTGTAGGCACACTACGTTTAGTTACATTTCCTCAGTGAATTTACGTATTTTATGTAATAAGGTCACACTCTTCATCCCATTCAACCACCATATTCTAATATCGTCATTCTTGACTCAGATGTGGTACGTGTGAAAGTTACTTTTGGGTCACATCTCTTTGGGGTCGAAGGTTTTGTGATCATGTGCTCTAACAAATTGTTCGTATAGCATGCCGTCGTTTGGAGTCTCGTTCATTCTTACAAAAAAAAAATTTTACCTTATCATATAGTCTCATTGGATCCGTTGGTAAGTTCTCGGGCCCTAAAAGGATTCTGTTCATTGCCTTGGGAGTTGGGAACTTTATGGTGTCCCCGTTTTCATGGCACGCCCTCACTATATTTTGCAAGGTGAGCTGCAAGTTATTTTGTTCCTTCAGATTTGACAGCTGGAGCATCTGTTCGAAGTTGGGATACAACCATGTTTGTGTAATTTTCACTCTTTACTGAGTATTACTTTCTACCTTTGTCCCTGAAGTTTCCCTTATAATGACCAGGGTATTCAGGGTCATTGGTGCTTTTTTGTGACTGCTGTGTACAGTGTTTACGTTTCATACTGCAAATGTTCCCCTTTGCCCTTTTTCCAACATCTGCACTTTGGAGTTTTCTTCCTAGTATGGGGCTTTACCTCTTTAGCAGTCCTCATCATTTCCTCCCGCTTGCTAGTCACACACTCGTAACTTTGAGTGGGCGTCGTCTCGAGCATGTTTTGCAGTTTTTATTTGTATGCAGCAGCCCTATCCTGGTTCCTTTGTCTCCTTAAAGGAGAATTCCCCTTCTTCTTCTTCTTCTTCCTGTCATGTCCAGTACTCATCCTTATGTCTTCGTCTGTCCAGTCCGTGGGTTTATTGTGAGTGTCTTAGTCTGTTAGTCACGTCCATTTCCGGTTGCGTTTCAGTCCTGTCCATAGTCAGTTTTTCGGATTAATCTCTGCATCAGAAACTCATGCGTAGGGCAGTTGTAGGAGTTTTACATTTGTCCTTCTTCCGGTTTGTACATATAATACATACTGCCTGCCTGGCCTTGAAGTTTTTTCTCATAGCCATCCTGTCAACAATTACCACACACGGATTTCTTAATAGTGTACTACTTGTTAATGTGCCCGAAGTCCTTGCATTTACGGCAGCGTGTTACGATGACATAATCTTTAACCGACCCTGAGCTGAACACAATATAAGTCCTGTTAGTACCGAGCAAAAGGTTTCTTACCTGTGGTGAGACCTCAACCACGTAGTTGACCACAGCCCTATCCCTTTGACCTGTCCTGAATCTAAAATTAAAGCTCTCATCACACCCTTTCCTCAATATTTTCCCCAACAAGTTTTGCTGGTCAATTTTCTCCTTGATCAGATCATGCAACATACCGATAGATTCATCGAAGACCGTCACAAGTAGACTTATCATAATTGAATTCTTGCATCTCAGGTAGATTGTCACTGTCGGTCTCCAGTGATACCTCGACTATTACAAGTTTTCCAGCCGTTATTATTGGCCGTTCTTATGCTCCTTTGCAGGATTGTTCCTCGTCGTAATCGTCTTTTGTATTTTATTAGAACTCTGTACAGTCTTCTATGTCACAAAAAATGTACTTGTCATCCTTGCTTGTGAGTGCTGGGTTTTATATCTAATTTGATTGTGTTTTGGCACTGTGGCCGCAACAGATTGGAAGGATGGTGTCCGTTCTTTTTGTTGTTGGGTCAGTTTTTGTCCAACCCTCAGTCACTTGTTTTCCTCTTTGATCTCCGCAATCTGACCCTCCAGTGTGACATTGACATTGCCATGGTGGTCAGATACTCCTTGAGTTAGGCAATTTTACTCTTTGTAATTTTGGCATATATTTCTAATAGGTTGTACACGAAGTCTATTAGCTCCCTACGGATTGTTCTTTCGACTTTTTCTTAATCCTTCTCAACTTACCCTCACTCTCACTCTCACTTACATTGTCGCTAGGCTTACGTTTTTAGATTTGCCTGCCATAATCGAGATTAAAAGTGGGTCTGGGAGGCCGTCTCTTACGTAGGACCACCTCTTCAGGCATGGATGGAGCATTGTTAAAATAGTCCTCCACTGGCCTATACTCAAACCATATGAGCCTAGCTAACTACTCTAAGCTTTCCAAGACGTTGCCATCCAAGAGGTCCCCTTTGACCTGTCTGTCACGTTAAGTTTCATCATCCCTAATCCTTTTTACCACTCCTCACAATTCAGAAAGGGGAATGACCCTCTCACTCTTCGCCACTTACCACCCCGAGTTGGCACTCAAGGCAAAGGACCCACTCCTAGTCAGGTGGTGAGCCCACCTTACCAGAATTCGGGCAGTCTGGACCAAGCTATCCCTTAAGCCCCGGAGGTACCTCCAGATAATCTGTGTGACCTTTAAAGGTCATGACTTGAATTCCTTGCGGAACACTCTCTACGCTACACTCTCCACTCTTCCGAGATGAATCCCCCCCAGCGCAAACATCCAGAGATCTTATATGTTCTGTCTAGTCGTTGTGGCTTTTATGATAATGTTGACTTAACCATCACAACCCTCCTCCTTTATCCGGGATTGGGACAGGCAGGTACAACTAGAGAGCTACTCAATTCACTCCCCAGCTGCCTCAAGCAAGGTTAGGTCAGAACTTAAAGGTAGGGGGTGACAGTGGTTGGGGCACGAGACCTAGCTGCTGCCGTAAGGGGGGCGCCAAATGGGCTGTGTGGCACAAGAATCTTTGGGACATAGAAAAAAGAAAGGATTTTAGATTATTTGTTCAGTAGAAAATAAATGACGCAAAAGAAAATACTTCAGAGAAGGAGAACAAACATGTTTTATTTTCTGTGAAAAGGTGTAATGTAATAATGAACGGATTAAAGAAGCTTTAGTGGGAGTTTACGTGTGAAAGGACAAGGCTGGAAAGCACAAGGGCGTTCATAAATGTATCTTGAATGAGAATCCCCGAGCCTTTTTTTATACCATATGCAACTTATTCACTTAATTTAGTAGGTGTTCATGCTACTTATGTGGTAGTAGAGGCTGAAACAAACTTCGGTAATTTTCATTGCCTCTATTTGTTCTTTGTTGTATCAACCTCAAAGTGGGAAGTTCTCCAGGTTTATGTGAAAAAAAATACTGAAATCGCAAACACAAACCAGATGGTCAACTAAAATTTAAGTTATGTGAGTTTTTTCTTCTAACTGGAAAAAACCATGAAGGCCTTGGATGAACTCAAGAACTGTATTGATTCAAACTTGGAAACCAAATATGGAGTCCAAACTCTTTGAAGGACCTGTCAACATCTGAGTTCATTGTGATGACCTGTTTCTGGTACAAAGCTATGAGTCATATTGATCGTGTTAACAAATTGCTTCAAAGAGATGATATAAAATTTGATTTGTCTGTAAAGCACCTCCATAGATTCATCAAAATCTGGGCTCCCCTCGAGATACTTGGGTAACAGATCCAATCAATGAAGCCAAGGAAAAGTAAAATAACTCTTGTTGAGCCCCAATTTCCATGAAGTTCAAATAAGGAAAAGGAAGAAATTATTTGATGAAAAAGTAGTAGATGAAGAATTTCAAATATCTGTTGAAAATAAATTCAAGATCCTTCTTTTGGAAGTAATGGATAGGCTGCTTTCCGAACTCAGAAGGAGATTTGAAGCAATGGAAGGACTATATGAGAGATTTAGTTTCCTTCATTGCTCCAAGTTACAGTCACTTTCCACATGAAAACTCATGTCAAAGGTAGCTCATATTGCTGAGACGTATTCAAAAATTCGTATTAAAGCTGAGCTTGAACTTTAAGCATCATGCTCTGAGCCTAGACAATAATTTGAATAAAACATCTCCTAATCTCCTAAAATTCATTTTCAAATGTGGACTTGAAGATTTCTACTCGAACATTTCAAACGCCCTAAATATTTTTTTAACACTTCCAGTGACTTGAATCAAAATAACTGAGTTTCATCAAATTAAAACCGATTAAAACCTACTTGCGGACCACTATGAGACAAAAAGTCTCTCAAACCTAAGAATAATTAACACTGAGCACAAAGTAGCATCACAAATACGATCATTAAAGAATTCGCAGCCAAGAAATCTCCGGGAGGGAGGGTAATGGGGGTGCCATTTTGAGATTTTACCCCACTAAAGAAAATGTCTAGTTCCAGTCATGGTTAAGTGGGGATCTAGTTCATCTAAATACTATCGTTCTCATCCGTAGCCCTTTAATTAAATTAAATGTGGATTAACCCAGAAGGATAGTAAGATGAGGTGCCACAAAATTTTGTTTTATTTCTCTTAGTTTTACTTTGTATGTAAGGGGTGAGTACAAATCAATTTTCAAGGGTTTATCAATCTACCATTCACCCGAATTGGTATTCAATTTCGGTTGAAGGAGGAATGTGCTAGCTTTTAAAGCATGAATATTGCTTACCAGATTAATCTAATATTAGTAGCTGAAAGTGGTAAAAAAGATGGATCTGTCAGAAAGCTTATTTCCATGCTCAAAGTAAAAAAAAATTAATATATTACAATTATTGTAGTGGTATTTAAAGTATACTTTTTAAAGCACTCTATACATGACATAAATGACTTAACAAACCAAATGACTTAGGACATTACGTCTAACACTACACACTCAAGAAGTCTTACCTAGACAGATAATATTATTGCCCTATCTTATAAGCTACTAGTTGAAACACGCGGCGTAGTCCAGGAGAAATGTTTTTAGTTTAATGATGTACGTGGAAGGTTAGTGTCCCTAAGTCCTGTGTTGTTCGCCACCTTTTTGCTTATGATCTAGTTTTTAATTTCATTTTAAAGAATTTAATCAATATTTTAAAATTACAGCTTCAAGGTCATGTACTTTCTTGCTCTTTTGCGTTGGATTCACCAGAGCAGGTTCACTCTCTGCCTGTTGGCTTAGCTGGAGCAGCTATTACCGGGGCAGAAAAGAACTGCTCCACCCAATCCACCAATCGATTGAGAGTGAGTGAACCGGGTTTGGAACTGAAGAAAAAACTGTGTACATGGTGGGTATTTGGATTTTTAAATGAACATTTGAATCGATGTAGATTTTAAAAAATACTTATATTCGTAGGACACTTTTTTTTTTCATATTTCATCCAAACAAATAATTTCACAAAAGTACAACATACATGAATCAATAAGTCAAGCCCAATTATTTTTAGTACAGATAAGAACATTTATATTTGAATGTATTTTTAGATGAATTAATCTAATATTATAATTAACTAAATGAGATAACAATAGCCTAGTAATGTCAACATCAGAATTAACATGAAGTAATAACAAAAAATGTATGTTTGAAGTCTTTTTTGTTGTCGGCTCTTGTAATGCTAATTGTTAAACTGTGGTTGAATTTGCGTCAGATTATTTTAAATTGTGCTCCAGGTCTTTCCATTAAATAAATATTTAATTTTATTTGCAGAAAGTTAGACATAAAATGTGTTTTGAGCTTCTCTAGGAAAATATCTTTTGGGTTTCACTCATGAATATTCCATGAAAATGTGTTTTGAGCTTCACTCTTAACGCTAGTGTTTTTGAAATCCACTTTTTTTGAATTGCATCCTTATGGAGCTTCACCCTATAAAGCGTCTGGTGACGAATTACCAAGTTTTCATTTTGGCTAGATTATAATTTTGTCTGAATAATTCTACAGAAAGATCCCTCCTCACTTATTTCAATGTGTCTTTCAACGTTTGTTTTAACAAAGTTCTTGCTGAGTCCACTGCATCTTGTCTCCTTGTATGGGTTTGTCCCTTGTCTTATCCTTTTGATAGTTTGTGTATTATTTACATTCAAGTTTGAACCTTTATTTAGGAGGAACAACAAATGTATGGCCTTGTAATAATTTTTATTACTTTGAAAATACCCACCTTGGTGACGTATTTGACTAGTCGTGTTGAGCTAGACTGTTGAGGACGGGGATATCGAGGTTCAAATATCGGACGGGTGAACAGGGGGTGGTTTTTAATAAATGGTTTTCCACACTCCCTCCACAAAGATGCGGATTCACTTCCTCTAAATTAAACATTACCAATTCCTAATTCATTAGCGTAATTAGAACTTAAGCGTATAACCCGAACGTGTAGTAAGACGCGTGATTATTAAATAAAGTTTGAAAATTGGTAATGAGTTTATCTCGAGTTTTGAGACAGATCAGTTTAGTCCAATTTCTGTTTACATGTAAATGTATTACACTCGTCGAGAATCAAATTGTGTTTTATTGGGAATCTGCCCATGGGGCATGGTGTTGCGTGGCCCTGTTTTAACTGTAGTCATCGATAGTCACGGTTAGGACTCTGTTTTGTCACGGAATCCGACTGGTTCCTTCTGAACCCTTATGGTTGATGTTACTTGCTTAAATTGTATTGTTATAAACTTGTCAGTGATATTCCGTACTTCCTTGGTATGACCCTAGTGTTGCATTCAATTCTCCGACGCTTATGTTATATGTTACTTGAAAAGTAAATATATATCTATATATTTTTAATTATTTATATTGGATTTTGTTTAAGTTTAATATGTTGATATCCATTTTTTCTCTTTGTAATTTGTAGCCTACTCGTGGTTAGAGTCGGTACTTCACTGGTAGGGTGTATTGAAGGTGTTTTTAAAATTGTTTTCCACTCCATCCACGCCAATGTGGGTACACTTCCTCTAAATTCAACCTCCTTTATCGTTATATCCCATTAGTGTAAATATGTGGATATCCCGAACGGTTAGTAGGATGCGGTGCACAAAATCACTATCCAGAGATGTATCCGAATCCAAGTGGGAACATATACAGTCACCTCTTGCGAATTCTCGGGAAGCTGGAGTCTGGTTATTATGTCTGAACTCATTACTGAGTAATGTTATTGCTGCGGAATGTTCAACTGTCACGTCATGCACGGGGAATTACAAGTATTCATTGAGATGTACACCATGCGAAAAACATGTTTGAAATAAGAACCTTCGACTAGTACGTATATTCCTCTCCCCCTACCTCCCGCCCGGCAGATTCTTCTACACACCTGCATAGTTCAATAACAGGGAATTGTAGCTCGACGAAACCGTATCCTACGTTGACAAGTTCTCTGTGCGCTCATTTGTTTTGGGAGAGAGGACCATTTACTTTGTCCAACGACTGTAGATCTTGGGGATCCTCATTCGATATTGACTGGCACAAAAAATAATGTATTAATCGTTTTGGGGGTAATCCCTTATTCCAGAAATTCCCCGTGATCCCGTGATCCACGTACTTGCGAGACTGACGTCTTAAACCACCTGAGAAATGGTATTTGTCTTTGCTTTTATGTACAGCTGAATATAGTTCTGGTTTGTTTTTTGTCTAAGTTTATCACAAAGAGAAAATATCAATTTCAAATCCAAGGAGGAATTATTTCAGAAGATGTTTTAACTCTGAATCCAAAGAGAAATCTTAACACTTTAGTAACAATAATAACATGGAAGTAGCGAGGTCTACTGTTCACAGAACTACTAGTGGGAGGTGGCATTTTAAAGGAAATGTATCCACATTTACGTGGAGGGAGAGTGGTAAACCACTAAACAAAAAACTCACTGCATCGAGCCGGGATGCTAATTTCTACTTCTTTTGACACTAGAATCGAAAGTTTGTATGGTTAAGATGGGATGGAAGGGGACGCGAGGAAAGGCCAGTGTTTTTGTAGTTTTTATGGCAACACTTTTTTTTTGCTAAAATAAATATAATATTGCTCCAGTACAAACATAGAGTTTTTCTTCACATGTTGATATCAACAGTCTCTAAATATTCATCATGAGCATAGCGGCATTAGATGAGAAACTTTTTAAATGTAGGTAAAAAGTTATTATTAGATTCAAGGAAACCATTGACAAATATTCAAGAAATTTTGAGGTCAACATGGGAAGAAAATTATATTCTATGTTTGTAATGGAGCAATATTTGATTTATTTTGGCCAAAAAGATTGTTGCCATGAAAACTGCAAAACAATGGCTTTTTCACGCATCCCTTTTCATCCCACCTTAATTTGGCTGTTCTATCATGTGTCCGAGGAGAGGAAAACTACCACCGCACAGCACCCGGTCATGATTTGAACACCGACCTCCACGTTGGATGATGAGATGATCAAACTTCAATGTGAACCTGACGTTTTAGACAGCGCAACCGCCATTGCGAGTATCTGAAATACTCCTACTCCACCTGTTAAGGGATTCGAACTAAAAAAAAATGTTGCCGCAATATTTTTGGCCGCAACGCAAGGCTAAAAGCTTTGAAAAACAGTAAAGTGAAAAGGGTTTCAGTGCGTTTTTCTTAAGAGTCGGATGGATATCTCGTGGTTTTCCAAATCTCTCTTCGAAGTAGTACTATGTATTGCGCTGCTGTAGCTAGGGCAGTCACAACACCAACCCCTCTCGCCCCTCCTATACTCTTCCTCCAACTTTCGGAGTGTCCTTTACCCCAGGCCGCCACAACCACCCCTAATCCTTTCGACTTTGTTGCTTGCTATTCAACAAAAGACAAGCTATCACCGTTATTCTCTCTAAAGGCCCGTTGACACGATGTTAGTTGACTAATGAAAGTCCACTAATTTGGCTGCGCGTGCACAACTTGCAGCGTGTAAACAGACAAGCAAGCTACTAGCATGCAAGTCCACTTACAACTGAAAAAGTTGGTCACCTTCCAACTTTACTAATGCAAGTAGACAATTCAAAATGGCGGTAACTAAAAGATTGTTGTGTGGGAGACACTTATTTGTGGAATGTTATAAAAATAAAGAGTTTTTGTATAATTTTAGGCAACCGGATTTATAAAGAAAAGAATACCACTAGAGGATATTGTAAAGTGATATCAGGCGTACATATTCTTAAGAAGTGTCCAAAATAGAATGTTCCGTAAATATTGCAAATGTGCCTTGTGAGAGATATTATTTAATATCGGTTAAAAAATGTTATAAATAATTTTATCAAACCATTATTTCCTACCAATCAACGTGGCATGTGTAA
>CABFWO010007782.1:0-22536 GCA_902155825.1 Timema genevievae | reverse complement strand
CCCTTGGAGGGAACAGTTTACTAGTACAGTCCTGTCAAGTCTAGCTAGCCCTGGTAACAACCCTTGGAGGGAACAGTTTACTAGTACAGTCCTGTCAAGTATAGCTAGCACTGGTAACAACCCATGGAGGAAACAGTTTACTAGTACCTTACTCAATTTCTAGGTACCCACCTCAGTGGCCACATGGTCTAAGGCGTCACTCTCGCAATAGACTAGACTGTTGATGACAGGAATATCGGAGTTCCATCTCGGTCGGGTGTATTGAAGGTGGTTTTTCCTCAATTATTTGCCACTCTTTCTCCACGTAAATGTGGGTACACTTCCTCTAAATGCAGCCCTCCTCATCCCCAGCCCACTAGCATAATTAGTGCATATGTGTACAACCCGAACGGGTAGTAAGACGCGGTGATACAAAATAATTCTAGGTCCGCGGACGTTAGCGAGACTCGACGATGGCTACATCACCTAGAAGCGTTTCTGCGCACATTTCTGTCTCGAACGATCTCGCCATTACGCTAATAAGTGCGTAGAGAACAAGTCGAGAATAGCTTCGAGACACGACCAGTAGGCCACCGACAGCGTGATACGAGCCATTACCAACAAGACAACAGCTGCTTGACAAATTAGGGGTTATTTGGAACAACAACACATCCGGAGATTTATTCAAGAATGTTATGTGAGGAAGAATAACAACTAGGCATAACATTATCTAGTTCTGTGTTAGTATCCTTGAGATTCACAAACTAATGTTCATGGCGTAGCTACGTTGTAAATTATGCATCTTATTGGACAGGGGTGGACACGCAGAAGGCACTGGTGCCATTGCAGGCTGCAGTCATTTTCATACGAAGAACCTCATCTGACTAGAAAAGTTACTAGATCTACTTTTACGTATTCATACGTCAAGTCATGTGATCTAAAAATGTCAATTTTGATAGATATTATCAATACCTTAGTAAAATATATATTATAATATGGTAAAATGTTATCAATGTTGACGGCAAAAAGTATTTTGTCAGGTGTTTCGTCTTTTAACAGCCCCGAGGCCTTGTCCTAATTGAGACCTCAACCATGTCCTTACAACATCTTCCTTTTTTATATCCTGAAACTTCATATTTTGTACTTGTTTGAGATAATCCATCCGTGTCATTCCTTGTCTTCCTGTTCTTCTCCCTTCCTCCTTGCCTTCTATGACGTCACTCAATGAGACATCTCCTCTCATAATGTGACCCATCCAATTGTTATTTCTTCGTAGAATTACTTGCAGAATGGTTTTACAGTCATTGATTGTAAAATTTCTTCAGTGGTCACACGATATACCCACTTTACTTGCTCTACTCACCTCAAGCACCACATCTCAAAGCTTTCCAAATATTTCATCTGCTTTTCCTCAGTGTCCATGTTTCAGCTCTATACACTTTACTTCACCCGCATTAATTTTTACAAGTCCAGTTTGTTAGTCAGTAGTATCAACTTCTTGTTGAAAACAATCTTTGGCCATTGCTCTCCAGGTCCAGTTTGTTAGTCAGTAGTATCAACTTCTTGCTGAAAACAATCTTGGCCATTGCTCTCCAGGTCCAGTTTGTTAGTCAGTAGTATCAACTTCTTGCTGAAAACAATCTTGGCCATTGCTCTCCAGGTCCAGTTTGTTAGTCAGTAGTATCAACTTCTTGTTGAAAACAATCTTGGCCATTGCTCTCCAGGTCCAGTTTGTTAGTCAGTAGTATCAACTTCTTATTGAAAACAATCTTGGCCATTGCTCTCCAGGTCCAGTTTGTTAGTCAGTAGTATCAACTTGTTGTTGAAAACAATCTTGGCCATTGCTCTCCAGGTCCAGTTTGTTAGTCAGTTGTATCAACTTCTTGCTGATAGCAAACTTATCCATTGATATTTTTGACTTTATCTTCTGTGTACACTGCTTGTCTGTTGCAAATTAAACTTCCTAAATTGGGCTGGTCGGGAAATTGTTGCCTACATTTTCGACAGACACACAGGAAAGAGGGTGATATTGTTGTTTTCTCGGAGCATCAAGTATTTTAATTGATATTCCATGTCCTGAATATAATTGTTCCTTTCATGAAGTCATAATCCCCGCGTGGGAGTTCAAAGTTGTTGAGAAAGACAAACCGTCTTTATTTTTCTGCGTGTTCGTCTCTTTCTTGCTCATTCATCTCCCTCGTTTGCTTACCTCTGCATCAATGACTTAGAGATATGTTATGGATCAGGGCTTCACTTTTCAAGGATCAGCTTTAGACTCAGGCCCGTACCAAGCGGGAGTTGAAGGGTGAGGATTTGGGTCTCAGACCCTTATTCTTACCCACGAATGTGTCATTAAAAGTGCAGTCTTGTATTCCTTGTATGTCTAGGCCAGTAGCTCGTTAGGGTTCTATGAAATTCATAGCAACTACAAACTCAATTAGGTTTTAAAATTCTTTGAATTTCTTCAAAGAGTGCTTTGCACCCCCCAACCTACCTCAAACTAAATATATGGGTAAGGCACTAACTAGACTCTTAGAGATACAGTCAATTTTTTTTTATAAAAATAAACTTTTAGAATATACAAACATATTTTTATGTTGTCAACATTGATAACATGTTACTATAATATTATTATATTCTGAAAATTGAAAAATGACACCTGGGCACGGGAATCAAACCCGGGACCTTTGGCTTAGTACGCCAGGTTCGATTCCCGTGTCCAGGTGTCATTTTAAAATTTTCAGAATATGATATCTAGATGGAGTAATTCCCAATAAAAGCATAAATAATAAATAGCTTTGGCTATTTAATTCTTTATAATATTATTGCTATTGTTTAGTTATTGTTAATACTGTATCTATCGAAAGACACAGCTGCAGATCACACGACTTGACGTATGAATATATGAAGGTATCTCCAGTAACTATTATGTACCTAACGAGCACCCATCTCCAGACCAACCATGGATAAGCATTGCTACCCCTGCTCTCCTGATAGCCAGCCAACAGGAAGATAGAGGAGGTAGCTCCATAGCAACACCTGGTAGAGTGGGACCATGATGCACTGCTACCCCTGTTAGCCAGCCAACAGGAAGATAGAGGAGGTAGCTCCATAGCAACACCTGGTATAGTGGGACCATGATGCACTGCTACCCCTGCTCCCTGATAGCCAGCCAACAGGAAGAGAGAGGAGGTAGCTCCATAGCAACACCTGGTAGAGTTGGGACCATGATGCACTGCTACCCCTGATAGCCAGCCAACAGGAAGATAGAGGAGGTAGCTCCATAGCAACACCTGGTAGAGTGGGGCCATGATGCACCTCGTGGCCCCAAACTCGGAAGCTGAAGTCTCGGTTGTTGGAATTGTTCGATGACACGTGCCCATTAACGAGTCGACTGGATGAGTTGATGGGGAGGAGTGGAGGGGATGGGGTAAGTACTCTCCCTGGGCTAGATGCAGTGACGTGTCGTAGAGTGTTGCCAGGGTAAGCAAAACTTGTTTTAGCTGGTACTTGTGATGTGTTTTCTCCCACTTGTTCCCCATTGAACCAATCACACATAAGCTCTGCCCTACACACCTCACATGGGAATGTATGTTCGTTGCTAAGGTATTACAAATAAATCATACGAGGCACATTCAGATTACAAAGTCTCTTAATTTATTTATAAATTATGTTTTATGAAACAGAATTGAAACTAATGTCACTTTCCAACATGGACTCCTGGACGCAGCACACACCTCCTAAACTGCTGAGCCTTCTTTGAAAGTGTGTTGAGCCCATTGGGAAATGGGCTCGTGGGGCTACTAGCACCTGGGACCACACTTATAATCAACTCCAAAACGTACGAGTACCTTCTCTGCTTTTACATCACGTGAAGTCTTGTTTCACCCAACCGGGAATTCAAACAAACCTTTAAAATAATCGACCACCCTCAATATATCCAACCGGGACTCAAACCCTGATCTCTCCATCACCAGCAGTCTAATCTCTACACGAGAATTATGCCTTAGGCCTTAACCCCTTGCTGTTCATTTATCACTGAAAAGGGGAAACCTACATTTAAACACCGACACATTTTTCGGTTGGTAATTGAACCTTTAGCTCAGTGGACAGAGACACGCTACAGATTGGGCTGAAGCTTGACTCCGAGCAGATAGTCCATTGTTGCCCGTGAAGAGTGCGACAAGAGGAAGGAGGAGAGTGGCTCCACCCACACGCACGCACGCACGCACGCAGCCCTGCCTGCAATTAGGACTAGAGCTCTGAGGAAGCCTCGGACACGATACAGCCCGTGACGTCATCCACACTCCGGTAATTATCCCCCCCCCCCGACACGAACATCGTGCCCGAGTTTACCGGCAGCTCACACGGAGGAGACCGACCATCTGTACAGTTGAGAGGTGAAAGTTGTTACGTCACAAACAAGAGGTCTTCTTTAGTTTCTGGAACCACCGATATTTAAATCTGAGGAAAACCTAACTTATTAGAGCTAACTAGATCTATAGAACTATAAATGAGATCTCGGCTTATTTTAATAGGGAGCCCGAAAACCGGGAGGTGGGAACTCATATTGCCAAAATGGCGGCAGTAAATATATTACAGATTGTATTTATATTATTAGCCTGTTCATTTAATGATGTAAAGATAAAATTATATAGTAATCCACAAGGACGTATTGTTGAACGCTTTTGATAATTTTTAATATCAAATAAAACATATTTCTATAATGAAACAGTTTGGTGACTTTCAATCAATGTTTGTACTTGAAAGTGGACTTGAAGGCGTTGCAGATACTTCTCAGTGTCAGAAACTGTGGACATTTGTGTTCTCAGCTCTTGGCAGATACTTCTCAGTGTCAGAAACTGGACATTTGGTTCTCAGCTCTTGGCAGATACTTCCCAGTGTCAGAAACTGTGGACATTTGGCTCTCAGCTCTTGGCAGATACTTCCCAGTGTCAGAAACTGGACATTTGGTTCTCAGAGCTTGGCAGATACTTCCCAGTATCAGAAACTGTGGACATTTGGTTCTCAGCTCTTGGCAGATACTTCCCAGTATCAGAAACTGTGGACATTTGGTTCTCAGCTCTTGGCAGATACTTCTCAGTGTCAGAAACTGGACATTTGGTTCTCAGCTCTTGGCAGATACTTCCCAGTGTCAGAAGCTGTGGACATTTGGTTCTCAGCTCTTGGTAGATACTTCTCAGTGTCAGAAACTGTGGACATTTGGTTCTCAGCTCTTGGGAGATACTTCTCAGTGTCAGAAACTGTGAACATTTGGTTCTCAGATGGTTTGAGCACGGACAATCACAATATCATGTTGTTATTTAAAAACTTAAATTGATTGATTTTAAACTTTTAACTAAAAAAAGGTTATTTAAGCGCCGTGTCTTTCTACCTATTTAGGTTGTACGCCTAAGTACTAATTACGCTAATATGTTAGGGATAAGGAAGGTTGAATTTAGAGGGAGTGCACCCAAATTTGTGTGGAGGGCGAATGGTAAAGCATTAAGGAATACAGACTGCTCAGGATTTGATCCCTGAACTCCCTGGTTTCTGACAAGCCAGACTAGTTGAGCTTGACATTTAGTCCACGTGTTCACAAATGTGAGTCTCACGGACTAAACCTTTTTCAAGTGTCGTAGCAACAAAACTATAGCAGTTTTAATTCTGATGTGGGGATGTCATTTCTTCAAGAATGTTTACAAAGTAATAGTAGTAATATTATACAATGTCCTTTTAAGGTACTAATTTACTTCTAAACTCAACTTACAAACGTAGAAAGCACGATGGACCTATCCGCTGCTTTACCTTCTTGATTTAACAATGACCGTTGTTTAACAAGACAGTAATAAAGGAATCATGGATCATACCATACAACCAGGATCATACCTTACAACCAGGATCATATCACACAACCAGGATCATACCACACAAACAGGATCATATCACACAGTCAGGATCCTAAGACGGGCTAAACGTAGGGATATCCCTTCACTTTTCAAGAAATCAATGTGTCATAGCGCCGTGAGATAAATGAGACGCAACTCGCGCGCCCGCCACGTCTAGATATGGACTATACTAACACTGCAAGGGACTGTGATACCTCCTGGGACTGCGTGCTATCCTAATACTTGGGGAGCTGTCAGTTGAGCTAGGTCAAGGCGCAAAATGAATTTTTGGAACAAAGAAAAACAAACATTCTTTCTTTTTTTACAAACATATTTTTAATGTTAAGAAACAAGATAGATGGAGCGAGCTATTACTTTCTAGGCAGTTTTATTTCATAATAGAATATTTATTTATTTTTGTAAAAAGTTGTAGTTTGTTTGTAATTAGATTTAGTAATTTAGTAAGGTAATAAAAAAAAGATGATTAAAATAAAGTCAGAGAGGGGGCAGTCATGAACTATTTACACAATTATTAGAATAATGATACTAATGAGGAATTCAACGCACGCTTTTCAAATCAAATGGCTTATAGCCTATTAGTCAACGCAAATTTTATAAGGGGGATCATATTTATTATTAAATTTTACTATCCGTGGCTTCCCTCCTAATATCCGTGCAACACCCCACCCCGTTTTTACTAACCTGGATTTTCGAGAGCATTGTCAGTCAGTGCCCCTAGCCACTCAGCCATGGAGCTCTAGGTGGTTCATCCAATCAACTAAAAGCTCGGCACGGCACCAGTTTATCTCCGTCTAAAGCCAGTCTATCTCCATCTAAAGCCAGTCTATCTCCGTCTAAAGCCAGTATATCTCCATCTAAAGCCAGTATATCTCCGTCTAAAGCCAGTTTATCTCCGTCTAAAGCCAGTCTATCTCCGTCTAAAACCAGTTTATTTCCGTCTAAAGCCAGTCTATCTCCGTCTAAAGCCAGTCTATCTCCGTCTAAAGCCAGTTTATCTCCGTCTAAAGCCAGTCTATCTCCGTCTAAAGCCAGTTTATCTCCGTCTAAAGCCAGTCTATCTCCGTCTAAAGCCAGTCTATCTCCGTCTAAAGCCAGTATATCTCCGTCTAAAGCCAGTTTATCTCCGTCTAAAGCCAGTCTTTCTCCGTCTAAAGCCAGTCTATCTCCGTCTAAAACCAGTTTATCTCCGTCTAAAGCCAGTCTATCTCCGTCTAAAGCCAGCACACGACGCACGCGCCGTAGTTGGATATTTAGTATCTCATAACAATTACAATGATAGCTTTACGACTGACTCGAGGAACTCTGGTACAAAAGATGCTTTGGATGAACAATACAACGTAACAGAGACTACAGTAAATATTTACTGCCTTCAAAAAAACTAGAGAGAGAGAGAGAGAGAGAAGCGAAATAAAACATCCTCATGAAAGATGTGAACATGAGAATATAAAGAGACAATTTAGCGCAACAATCAGCTATCTCCGCCGCGGGTTAAATGGTCGTCTAATTACGAAAAAACTTAAACGTGAGGAATTATGTTTTATTTATAAAAAATTTGTTGAAGGTACTCGTATAATAGTCACATGAATTTAAGCCTTTTGTGAGCTCAAGACTACTACAAAAATATGGTGCCACGTGTTTGATTTATTAAGAGGGCTACCTAGGTAAGCTAGATATTGCCATTGAGATGTTGCGTTTAGGTTAAATATTGTCAAAACTTTTAGTAGTACACAAGTTGTGAGTTTACTGGAAATAACACAAAACTATTTCCTGTGGTTTTACATATATAATTGTAAACATAGTTTAAAAGTCTCAAAAGCCCACATTTCAGTTGATCATTAAGCGCTAAATGCTCTGGAAATGAGAGGTAATGGGGGGGGAGTGCTTAGAAGGGATATTTGTGAATAAAATGATGTCATTTAATAGAGAGGGATCACAACACATTGTATTGTCATTTGTATTATTTTCCTCCTCCCCTGTTTGTTCTCCTACTATCGGACAGCTCCACCCAGCAACTTTATTAATCTCTTGATTACTGGCGTTTATGGATTTCTGATAGACTATTCTAGAACTTTAAATATCTCATCACACAAAATAAAATCATACAATATCCAAGCTCCTCAGAAAACAAGTGTCTACTTTTTTTAAAGTAGAATAAATCAAAAGTAAAATTTGAAAGCTGATAATACACTTAATACCTTTGATTTAACAAGCTAGCAGCCCTTCCTTCACGTATAAAACGGGTTCCACATCTCACAGTTAGGTCAGTCAGCGCGATGGCCCGAGTAAACGACATTTTTTGATAAACACAAATTGCTCAGTGTCACACATACGTGTCATTTAATGACGTGGGCTCCACGCGACTCGCTAAAAAACCCATCTGTAGAGTGACTGTGAGATGTACCGTTATTGCGCGCAGTCTGTACGAGGCTAACAAAGGCTAAAGGTAAGGAATAGGGGGAGGAAGAGTGGAAAGAGAATAGAGGGAGGTGGAGTGGGGAGATAGCGGTGGAATGCGGTCCCTCCAGCAGTTGTTTAAAGACCCCGCCAATAGCGAGCTAGCTGGCGCATGCCAGTATACTACCACACAGAGAAAAACACGCTCTCAAATAATTGGAGGCGAATAAAAATAAAAACACACGGAGAAAACAAAAAAAGTGGTGGCAGCCGTGGAATATGACGAAGTTCTCCAATTATTATTCTCAGGACGATCAAATTATCTTTGTGGCGTAAGTGCCCAACTCATAAGGTATATAATTACTCAATCAAACGCATGGGGGATACGTTCGAAAACGTGATTTAAAAAAAATGCAGTCAGATTAAAACCAACAAGGAAAGAAAACATAAGATTATGTATTTCTCTACATAAAGATATTAAAGATATCCGCTCGTACCAACTTTTTAAAGGTAACCTGTTACGTGTCAAATTTAAAACATAGTTTTTCTGCGTGACGTTCTTAGCCAGACTTTGTCCTGTTCTATAAGAGAAGAGAAGGTGGTATTCGCCTAGATAAGGTGAGGGGAAAACCTCAATTCAGCCGGTGGTCCATCATCTGGATCAAAGTCAAGCTCACTTCCCTGGATCTGAACCTGCCTATCAAGAAACGTAACTGCAGCCGTCTTCTGAAGATAATATATTTGATTTCAAGTAGTCCTGTTTATATATGACGTAACAGTTTTTCTTTCTCCGCGAATTTCAAGCTGAAAGCACCAGTTTAGAAGTTTCATAACCAGTGTAAAGGTAACATAATTGTTTCGAATGTAACACTTCTGTGTCCAGAAACGATGTATTTACAAGAAATGCCCGAACCTACAAATTTCGTGAAGGTAGTTTTTTCTTACTGTACTAACTAACATAAAAGTCCACTTTCCGACTCCAACGCATTCTGTCGCGTCAAAGCATCACTAAGCTTGGTATCTCCTGCGAGCTTACAATCAGGGACATAGACCCTGATTTACGAACGGATATTTGGAGCAACTTTAGAAAATACAAACTTTTTTAATCGGTCAACGTTGATTATAAATCTTACTACAGTATTATTATTGTTTTATATGTATTGATAATATCTACAGATCACGTGTCTTGGCGTATGAATACATGAAAGTAGATCTAGTACCTTGTCTACCTGTCAAATATGTTCCACCTCACGCTACGGAAACAGGGGGATGAGGAGACATCAGTTAGAGCGGTCGAATGCTCGTAGTTCTAAAGACCAAACACACTGGTCTAAACTGTGGACTAGCAGTGACACCTCCACTCACTCCAGGTAGCTGTGATTGGAGGACAGTCCCCTATTTCTGAGAGAAAAATATCACGGCTTGTACTTTGGTCGCTAACAGATCACTCGGGGGTCGAATGTTCTAAGGCGTCAGTCTCGCAATAGACCGGAATGACAATGACGGGTGAGATCAGGGTTCAAAACCCAGTTGGATGTACTAAGGGTAGTTTTCCCCTTTACCTTCACGTAAATGTGGGTACACTTCCTCTAAATTCAACCTTTCTCATCCTTAACATATTAGCGTAACTTGCGTACATCCATAACAAGAAGTGAGACACGTTGATAAAATAACAACAGAATAACGCAGATGAGTAGGGTAGTTAACAGGAAATGCACCGTAATCAGCGGGTAAGACGGATATAAAAACAACCGCGATAAAGACCATGTGTAAATAGATACCTCTTTTCGTACGCAGCTGAGATTGAAACTCGGACCTGTCAGTAACAGTCAATCCACTCTGTAGCGAGAGTGACGCCTTATACCGTGTGGCCACCAGTGGGGCAGTTGTTTTATTTACATCCCTTCCAAGGCGTGAATGTTGAGTTTTCAAAAGTGGGTCAATGGATTCAATCATCTCTCCTGTCCTACAACTCTAGAGACTGCTATAAATATCTCAGAAGAAGCCAAACTTGACAAAAAGTGCCCTCCACTAATTGTTTCCCTCATTTGTCCTTGTCTCCCAACTTCGTGTACTTGGTAAAGAGCGTCAATTACCCTGATAGAAGCGACCGATACACCATGTGCACAAATCCCCCCCTCCCTCTGATGTTTTCAGCGTGTCTAGTAGCACGAGGAGTGACGTAGTGGGGTCGTGATTGGTCCATTGGGAGCCTGGGAACTGTTCCCATCCCTACGTTCTCACGGCCTTTTTACCAAGAGCGAGGGAATGCTATACTGCATGCATGTCCATACACTCCCTGGTGCCGAACGAGACAAGTGACTAGCGCGCGGCGCGGCCAACGTTGCCAACATCCCGTGTCCACCACCAGATGCGGGCAAATAGGGCTCTCCTTTCACACACTCTCATAGAGCGCTGCAACCAGGGCTCGCCTGGACTTTGATGACGGACAAATTACCTTTATATGGCTTTTAGCAACTAAACTCTTGTATTCCGCTGAATATAATATGCATTTACAAATATCTGCTTCAGAAGTAACAGCTACCCCCTCCCAACACAACCCTCTCCAGTCTAGTTACAGTCTCACCAGGAATGTGTAATACCTGCTTCAGAAGTAATAGCTACCCTCTCCAGTCTAGTTACAGTCTCACCAGGAATGTGTAATATCTGCTTCAGAAGTAATAGCTACCCCCTCCCAACACAACCCTCTCCAGTCTAGTTACAGTCTCACCAGGAATGTGTAATATCTGCTTCAGAAGTAATAGCTACCCTCTCCAGTCTAGTTACAATCTCACCAGGAATGTGTAATATCTGCTTCAGAAGTAACAGCTACCCCCTCCCAACACAACCCTCTCCAGTCTAGTTACAGTCTCAAGGAATGTGTATTTTATAAACAGACAAGCAAAAAGGACACAAAGTTCATTTCTTGTGTTATCTTCTTATTACCAAAACAACTGTGTAGTGAAATATTGATAGCATGTAAAAATATGCTTATTCAATATAAATGCCTAAAAAGACTCAAAAATGGATAATAATAACTCAAAGACAAGAGAAATCAAGAACATTTGACCTAAAATCCAGAATGTCAAAAAAAGACCTGTATAAAAAATTGTTTGGACAACCAGGGGATGATGAACAGAGCTATACACATCCGAGCATTGTCTGTGATGAACAGAGCTATACACACCCGAGCATGGTCTGTGATGAACATAGCTATACACACCCGAGCATTGTCTGTGATGAACAGAGCTATACACACACGAGCACTCTCTGTGATGAACATAGCTATACACACCCGAACATTGTCTGTGATGAACATAGCTATACACACCCGAGCATTGTCTGTGATGAACAGAGCTATTACACACCCGAGCATTGTCTGTGATGAACATAGCTATACACACCCGAGCATTGTCTGTGATGAACATAGCTATACACACCCGAGCAGCATTGTCTGTGATGAGCCAAAAGATGACATATCATCAAAATCCGAGACCAGATTATAACATACATTTTTTATGTATTTTTTTGAGGTATTTAACGTGCACTTTCTGAACAGACTGATTATATCAGCACACAAGATTTTTATGAGCGAGAGCGAAAGAGCCTACCAATTTCGTTGGGAAATGTGTTCTCACATACCTTCCAGGGATATTTAACATGCCACAATCGACATGGGACCGATGAATTTAATTCCCCTCCGAGGGAAGTTGTGCTACGGCTTTTATCGCTCAAGAAAAATACGTTGACCCTGACTGTGTTTGAACCCACGAACATCGGGTCCAGAGGGGAGCACTTTACCCCAACACCACTGAGGTTGACTTCAAGATAAAATAGATGGACCTATGTGTTAATTACTCTAATGTGTTAGGGACGAAGAAGGCTTTATTAGGAGGAAGTGCACTCACATTTGCGTGAAGCGAGAGGTGGGGAATAGTTTAAGGAAAATCATCCTCTATCCACGCAACGGGAGTTTGAACCCTGGCCTCTCCATCACACACAAACCAGACAAGAACTTGACGTTTAGTCCACGTGCCACCAATGCACTGTAATTTTTCGAATTAAAATTTGTATCAAAACAGTTTAATATAAAGAATATTACAAAGGGGAATTGTGAATAAAACATAAGATTTATGGCACCGACAATTTAGTTAAATGCGTCATTTCCCATCCTAGCCTCAGGAGAGGGGGGGGGCGGAGTTCATGGACAGTTCCTTAGAACACAACCTTGTTCTCTCATTGGAGTATATTACAAGTGTGATGACAGTTATATCACTGGAGATATTACAAGTGTGATGACAGTTATATCACTGGAGATATTACAAGTGTGATAACAGTTCTCTTGCACTGAAAGTGTCCCTGTTAAACAAGGCAGTCTTGTGCGCGCTGAAATGCAAGCTTTGATAATAGAGCTCCCTTAGAGTAGTTTGGTCACGGAAAGTTGGCCCCACTGGATGTCGTGCGGGTTGCAATAGCAGGAACACGTCTCATCGGAGCTTTTCACATCTCACGATCCAGCAATGTCAACTGAAATACCAGGACACCACTGGTTCAGTGTTGTCAACTGAAATACCAGGACACCACTGGTTCAGTGTTGTCAACTGAAATACCAGGACACCACTGGTTCAGTGTTGTTAACTGAAATACCAGGATACCACTGGTTCAGTGTTGTCAACTGAAATACCAGGACACCACTGGTAACTTGCACCATAATCTCACTACTTGTGCAGTTGTACGATCCGATATTGGATACTACTCTAGAAGTAACAATATACTACATTAGTTATTAAAAGATTGATTGATCAATTCTGTTGAGGATCAATTAGATCATTATAAACTCGTCTCTCCTCACAAGAGAGTTTGGTTTGAATCCTTTTGGGCTGGAAATGAATGTGCATGTGATGAGATTGTTGGCGGGCCTAAGCGCTAGTATCACAATTAGTAGCAATAATCAGCCTCTCGCAGTCCCGTGAGGTACTGAGGAGTTGGTATCCCTGCAAGACTTGAACCCTCGGCACAATACTGGGGAGTTGGCATCCCTGTAAGACTTGAACCCTTGCCACAATACTGAGGAGTTGGCGTCCCTGTAAGACTTGAACCCTCGCCACAATACTGAGAAGTTGGCGTCCCTGTAAGACTTGAACCCTAGGTACGATACTGGGGAGTTGGTATCCTTGCAAGACTTGAACCCTCGCCTACAATACTGAGGAGTTGGCGTCCCTGCAAGACTTGAACCCTTGCCACAATACTGAGGAGTTGGCGTCCCTGCAAGACTTGAACCCTCACCACAATACTGAGAAGTTGGCGTCCCTGCAAGACTTGAACTCTCGCCACAATACTGAGAAGTTGGCGTCCCTGCAAGACTTGAACCCGCGTCTGTAGAGCCTACCACAGCTTCCAACGGAGGAATTGAGCCACCAACCGCGGTCCGCGGCCCGAGGTTTGTCAACGTTCATCTTTAGAGCTATTTCTTTCTCTTCGCAGTGACACGTGACCACGGCAGCAATAAGCATGATACAGTTCAATTTTTCATGGAACGACTTTTTAGTTAATACAGTACACACATTTTGCTGAAAATATTGATAGTATTTTACTGTATTGCTATTGTTATTCTATAGGAATTGATAATATCAATCAGCTGCAGATAAAATGACTTGACGTATGACTAAGCTACCTGGATCCAGTAACTTGTCTGTCAGATACGGCTCTTTCTATGCAATCGGACTGTACATTGCTATAGACCGGAAGTACCTCACGGAGCCCAAGGCGTGTCTACTCGAGAGTAGTAGTCACCATGTCTGGTGCCTGCCACATACGACCTTACACGATGACGTCAGTACGACCTCCAGAGCACTCATTCGCCCACACACTCACATCGTACTAGCCCTCTGGACTAGGTTGGGTTGATGTTCATGCATAGCGCATAGATAATAGTAAATAGTGCGTAGCGCACAGTGCACAATTATTCATAACAAAAATACAATGGCTTGTAATGAAATTGTGGTGTTTGAAGTCTTACTTAAATCTATCATCTTTTATTCAGAGAAAAAGGCTTAAACTCTTTGACTACTGGATAATGTCTCTGAAAATGCCCCAAGAAAGGGTTCATCCAAAAAGCAACGTTTGTTAAACTGTGTCTTTTGAAACTTGAGACTAGCCTTACCTAAGTTTTGCCTGTATTAAACCAAATTTGTACGTTATTTGATTTTGATTGTATTACTGTCATGAATATTATTATGGCAGAGCTATTTTCCCTTAACAGAATCAAATATGTAATATTTCCCTATTATTTTTAATAATATTTACATCGTAGCCATTAGCACTAAAAATATTGTTAGTAACAAACAAGTATGGCTACCACAAGACATTTTCAAACAGAAACAGAAGATAGCCTGCTTTCCT
Source organism: Timema genevievae (assembly GCA_902155825.1). NCBI lineage: Eukaryota > Metazoa > Arthropoda > Insecta > Phasmatodea > Timematidae > Timema > Timema genevievae. The sequence continues at coordinate 7,852 of CABFWO010007782.1, read as the reverse complement.
TCTCCTGTGTCTGCTGGCGTTTAGTTGGCTACACACTCACTTCGTCCAAATTAAGTCCTCCAGCAAGTCTTGTCTACAACTTCCTAGTTTATATCCTGGAACTTGATCTCCTCCTTGTTTGTGGTCATCTTTCAGTTGCATTCCTCGTCTTCCTGGTCCCCTACGCCCTTACACCCTGTATTCTCTTGAGGTACTTGCTGATAATAGCAATACCATTTGTCAAACCACAATCTAAGCCACTCAATCTCCTTTTATTTTGGTCCTGGCGTCTTTCAAGCCCCAATATCCCCGACATCGTCAGCCCAGTCTATTGCAAGGATGTCGCCTTTGACTATGCGACCACCGAAGCTGGTTCCTTCTCTTGTTCCACCTCCACAATAAGACTGGGAGACGCTCCCAGGACCGATCTGAGCTGACCCAGCGAGTGGTCCTCTTGAGCCATCTCAACTAATAATAAAGACGCTGTAACTGGGTGACGTCATTTCTGAAACAGGTGGCTGAGAAAACCACCTGTAAGATGACATCACCAAATAGGTTTTTTGGGAGGTTTCTGTGTGGGAGAACCAGTAGGATGAAGATGTGTCTGGAATGTTACCCCTTATTTCCACAAAGCCCGTTTATTACAAGGCGGCATCTTCATCAACTTGTTGGATAGCGGGCTGGATTTTAACTTGTAACTGCTTCGTTTAGAGGTGAGTTTTAACCTTTGATTAGTTCTTAGCTACAGTTCAATTTTCAGAGCAAGGGACCTCATCTGACTACTATAAACATTACTACAATCCAATTTATAGAATAAGGACCTTATATGACGAATATAACAGCTACAATATTTATTTTATGTATTAATAATTCAAGTCATGTGATCTGCAGCTGTATCTTTAATGGATATTATCAACATCTATAAAATAATAATAAAATAAAACGTTATCAAGGCTGGCTGAAAAAGATGTTCTTCCTACCAAAATTCTATCAATATTTCTTCTAAATTCCACCCTCCTCATCCCAGACCCGTCAGCGTAAATATGCGGATATCATGGGCTGGTGGGTGGACCAGAAGATGAGGGTAGTTAACAGCAACTGTGTATTCCTTGTCAAGAAGGACCAGAAGGTGAGGGTAGTTAACAACAACTGTGTATTCCTTGTCAAGGAGGACCAGAAGATGAGGGTAGTTAACAGCAACTGTGTATTCCTTGTCAAGGAGGACCAGAAGGTGAGGGTAGTTAACAGCAACTGTGTATTCCTCTTCAAGGTGGACCAGAAGGTGAGGGTAGTTAACAACAACTGTGTATTCCTTGTCAAGGAGGACCAGAAGGTGAGGGTAGTTAACAGCAACTGTGTATTCCTTGTCAGACCAGAAGGTGAGGGTAGTTAACAGCAACTGTGTATTCCTCTTCAAGGTGGACCAGAAGGTGAGGGTAGTTAACAGCAACTGTGTATTCCTCTTCAAGGTGGACCAGAATGTGAGGGTAGTTAACAGCAACTGTGTATTCCTTGTCAAGAAGGACCAGAAGGTGAGGGTAGTTAACAGTAACTGTGTATTCCTTGTCAAGGAAGACGGGGAGCCACTGTTTGTAAATTACAACATTTCCCACCACGCACGCTCAAGAACAAACCCACGGTTTAAGGAAACAGATCCAGGGACGACTCCAAGGTCGTTTCCCACCAACTGTTCAAGGTCGCGGTTGACACAAAGTAAGGTCTGCTTCAGTCTACATTTTGTTACTCAGTTTTCGATTAAAGACTCTAAGGCAGGGGTTCTTAACTAGGGGTACCTGTACCCCCCTCCGAGGTATGTGAGCCAAGTAATATGGGGGGGAGGGGGGAGGGAACTCAATCTATGAACAATTTAAGAACAAAGTTGTTGTTAAATTAGAATAAAATGTAATTGCTATCAATACAGATTGTGTATTTGTGATTTTCCATCTTTCTATAAATAAATGATAAAATCCTGTTTTATTTCATTACCCAGAGTGCACCTTGGAGGTTGTCTACACGTCTGCTGTATGTAGACTGTTAGCTGCTCTGGTGGAACAGAATATTACCCAGAGTACACCTTGGAGGTTGTCTACACGTCTGCTGTATGTAGACTGTTAGCTGCTCTGGTGGAACAGAATATTACCCAGAGTACACCTTGCAGGTGTGGGCCAGTCTCGGAGTCTTAGACATAACTTAAGTATAACTAACCGAGCCCTTGGGATAATTCATCTTAAGAGAAAGATACCCTAGGTACAAGATGGGGATCGAACCAGGGACCACTAGGCTCGTAGCCAGGTGCACTGAATACTACACCACGGGGCCGGATAGGACTGGTTATGATGATGATGATGATTATTTCGACAGTCTGGTGAGGGGTGTGTGGGGACATTGTGAGGTTTGTATTCGTAGGAAGCTTCAGAACCATTCCAACCCTTGCGGCGTCGCAACATGTGACACGATCTAGGTTTACCAACAGAGAGAGAGAGACATTTACAGATAAACTTTTCAGTAAAATATTTTAGATCATTGAGTGCCAAATAAAGGGGATTATACTTCGTTCACCAAGGAAGATGACACTCTTACCTTGACTGATTACACTATGACCCTATCTTATAAACTACACCATAGTGGAACCAAGCAAGGTAGCAGTCTTACCTTGACTGATTACACTATGACCCTATCTTGTAAGCTACACCATAGTGGAACCAAGCAAGGTAGCAGTCTTACCTTGACTGATTACACTATGGCCCTATATTATTAGCTACACCGTAGTGTAACCAAGCAAGGTAAGTTTTCTAGCGTTCAGCGTAAATTAAAAGAACAAAGTTTCTAGTGGAATTTTTATAGTTTTTAGATATTTAATTAATTAATTAATTAATCAGATGTGATATAAAATTCAAAATATATTTTATATTATATTTTTTATCCACTCACATTGTCTGTGAGAAAAAAAATCAGTACATTATGTGGAGTTTGTTAGTTACTTTACTTTATCTGTTACGATTCCCTTGCCTCAAATGACATCACAGTGCTGGGCATGCACAGTCTAGGCGTAATAAGTCTATTAGCAAAGCCACCGTCCTCAACACATAAAATTAAGTTGGTTACAAAGTAGTAAAAAAAAAGCAATCACGAACCATTTCAACAAATAACATAAAAAGTGCTTGTAAATGTAAAAAAATGGCAAGTTTCATGGTCGAAGATTTTGTAAAATTCCTGGATCAAGCCCCAACTCTTTCATTTTGTACGATTAATCATGTTTTATTCGTCGTAACAATGTTGTCCAAGACACGGCCATTAAATTAGAGCCGCGCAGTTTCTAAGAACCCGAAAACCTCAACCAACCAATTTCCAAGACATTTATTCCGGCCGTTTGTGTCGAGAGTTGGATTTAGGGGCCGATGAAAATGGACGGTGATGAGTATCGGCCTCGTTCGAAGCCCGAGGCTGTCATAAAACCTGCGAGCTTACGACTAGCCATTTGCTGGTTGTCATAAAATAGTCCCTTCTCTCCCCCCGCGGGTATTCGGAGACCGATACACTGATGTGTGCGACTCACCCTAGACCTGCGGGCAGGCCTAACAGGTGGTCAACAGGCCAATATCTCACCTGAGAGGTGCTAAGGTTGCCTGTATAATATATTTAACATTGAAATTTTGACAGTTTATTTTGTAAAGTAAAAATGTCGCAACTCTGAAAAGTAACATATTTGTCCAAAGTTGCGGCCTCCCCCGCTATAAGTGTTATCTACGCCATTGTCTTCAGCCGAATGTGGATCAATCTCCCTAAGCCTGTTGATTTTATATCTATTTTTAAAACGCTAGACAGTTTATGTGACGTGTAGTCAATACTGGCACTGTGAACTAGTGGGGCACCCATGAGAATTAAAATGGGGTATGGATAGCAAATAATTTCAATTAAATAATAAAAACACGTGAAGTATAATAACAACGAGTTATGAAGATGTGTCTAAAATAAGACAAAGGCTTGTGTTTGTTTGCCCAAAGGTACAACATTATACGGATTCAAAGTGCCCTTTAAATCCCAAACTGGAATAAAGTACAAAAATAATAGCTTTGCTCTATTATAATTCCTCCCTCCCTCACCCCTGAGTAAGGATATGCCTATCTCCGAAATGACTGTTCCATAATGCTTAGGGACTATTTTAACTGTCTGGTGTCCAGGTCAGTTGGCTTAGAACAGGAGTGGACAGGCTGTTTGATCTAAGGATCTACTCCAGGGAAGGACAATCCTTTACGATCTACTACAGAACCATACATAGGCTTATATTGTTTGTTTCATTGTTAAAAAATTAAAAATCCAATTTTGTGTTTTAATAGTAAAATTATATTGCATATACCAACTTATAGTCATTTCTCCCATTGAAACTGAGTTTTTCATCAGCCCATTTAATAAATACTCGCTTTGCTCGAGTTTTCTGTGCAAGTGGATGTAAATTCCGTGGCTGTTGGTGCAATCAGTTTTTTGATAGGTCTTACCGTTTAGCCACTAGAGACCTCCAAAGAAAGGTCCGCACCGACTTTAAAGTTGCTCCGCCATTTCGAAACAAACTTTTAAAAACTTTTTTGGAGTTTTCCCGCCAGTTACAGGCTAGAAGCTATAAGTTTGCCAAATTTCAAGTTTCTATCTCATCTGGAAGTGGGTAAATATTAATGTCGGTGAGTGAGTGAGTCAGCCATGTGGCTTTATAGAAGTATAATAACTTACCTGAAAAATGGTATTTTCTCATTAAACACTCGACTTTGAAGTTGATGCATGACACTGCATAATCTTAGGATAGTTTGTTGAATGAGAGCTCATAATTACTCTGTCATAAACAAAGGCAGGATTGTAAATGGTCATCCATCAGTTTCGATATTTCTATTTTCCAACGTTTACTTAAGAAAAATCTGCAAACCCTCTCTTGTAATTTCTTTCTTTCAATCTTTTTTAATCGATCTATCTCTGGCCTAGAAAATCTCTCAATGTTATAAGCATTAAAATACGCATCGCCCCGAATGTGTGAGCCAAGCAGTCGGGTAATCAAGTTACTCCTCGCTGTTCGGCAGTGAAAACTACGGATAGATGGATAGACGAACCTCATTTAAATACTCTATATTTACAATCGGTCCAAGTGACGTCAAATGTGCGCAGAGCAACGGACACCTCGTCTCTTTGGACGAGTGATGACGCGTCTCTCCGAGTTATTATTTTTTTCGCGCACCATCTGCCACGCTTAACCTCGCCACAAATTGTTCGTGTTTATTAATCCAGTTGATCGTAAATAAGTTTGTAATAAAAATAAGCCATGAGACGATAGCCTTTGAAACAGGTTCCTACGTTTCCATACACAGGAAACTTTGATTTCGATATAAATTATTACACTAATGTTTTATGTTCATGATTTTTAAAAAATATGATTAAATAACAAACATTTTGAGTGAGTTTTTATGACCGGAAGGGAACTGGTCAGTTAGAGCTTGTATTTAGAGATTCATGAAAAAAAATGGCGGCAATGAAAAAAAGACCGTAAATTCTGGAGACTCGACACAGACAGTCGTGCAAAGAGCAACCTCTTCAAAATAATATTATTACATTTATAGTAATCCACCTTGGTGGTCGAATGGTCCAAGGCGTAATAGACTGTAGTGCCCGTGAGGGGAAGATAGCAGCTCAAATCCCGGTTGGGTGTACTTTGGGAGGTTTTTACAAACTAGTTTTCCAATATCTCTCCACGCAAATACGGGTACACTTCCTATAAGTATATACTTCCTCATCCCTAAAACCATGTGAATAACCCTAACGGGTACTAAGACGTGGTGGTTGTAACCAGTGGTTACAACCAATGGTTTTAGAATGGTTGTCTCCACAAAATCTCAAGAATAAGAAAATGATCACTTTAACCACCATGTTATTGTGTGTGTTGTTGTCCAGATAGATTGTGAGGANGGGGGGGGGGGGGGTAGTCTGATAACACAGTCCCATCAAGACTTGCTTGCCCTGGAAACAACCCACAAATCACGCCTCATTTTATGAATGGTTCCAGAAAATACTAATTGACAAATTTATTAGAAATATTAGTCTTGGTTTAAATCTTTTCACGTAATTCAACAGTAAATGCTAGTAGACAGCAACAAAATAAAGACTACATCTTGGTTTTAAATAGTAGCCTGTATTGTATCCAAACCAATGACCTAGTGAGATAAGAATATGAACTACAAAGTCTCCTTGAATCTACTCGTAGCTTTGCTCTGAAATTTGGTTGGTTCTTTCAGGCAGATTCTTATGGAGAAGCGCGGACCAAGCTGAGATTGTTTCTACTCGTGCAGAGTGACCAACGAAACTCACCATTATTCTAGTGATTGGTTTAGAGCTCGTCACGTGACCATATTTCAATTCTGCTCTTGTGTTTAGGTTATTCGACAGTATAAAATGTACTGCACCATTTTAACAAATGTTTAATTATACTCTAAAAATAGTGACTCGCTGGTTTCAAATCATTACAGTTCATGTCTTATCAGGGGTAGAATAATAACATTAATGTATGGAGCTGAAATTTATTATAGCTAGATATGCATTATAAGGTGTACACAATGAAATATTTATAATACTTTAAATAAAAATAATTTTTAATGTGGGAGCAGTTTAAAATTGGGGAGATTACTTCATTTTTAATTACATATAAATACTGTTCTTTTAATATCCCTATAATTTTAGTTTTATGTTGTTGTACACAATGTCGTTATTTAGAATTAATTTATCTATTTAAATTAGCTAAACTCATTTAATTGATTAATGTGTCCGTATTTATAATTGCTAATATTAATTTGAAATGTCTATTTCATGAAAGTTCTTGTTTTGAATGTACCCATTATAGATACATTACACCGACAAGCAGAACATAATATTCCCGGCCAAGTCAGAGGGTCAGATAATCCCAGTGGACGCCGGCATCCTTACCTGGTCGGTGTTACTGGAACGAGCTGATAAATTGCTACCTGCTATCTAAGATAACCCCTGCCCCCACCTATGTGTTGCTGGAACGAGCTGATACATTGCTACCTGCTATCTAAGATAACCCTCTGTCTCCACCTATGTGTTGCTGGAACGAGCTGATACATTGTTACCTGCTATCTAAGATAACCCCCTGTCCCCACATATGTTTTTCACCTGCCCAGATGTTATAAACTTAACAAATCTTAGAAGTTAACACTGTCGAATCATATTAAGGCAAACGTGTTAATAAACAGTAGCTCTAATACATCGACCTGTCAGCTTCCTCTAAATAGACAATAAAAGCGCCATTAGAATGGATCAAAGAGACCTTTGATTTAAACATAGCCCCTCGGCGGTAAAAATGCTCCAAAATTGCCCATTTATAAAGTGGTTGTTGCAAACGCCAGAAATTTAAAATAAAATAACTTCCTTCAGGATCCCAATTCCCATAAAAAAACCTACATTTTTACATCAGAAGAAAGAATCTCTTTTTTTAACATTTCTTTTTCTTTTAGAGTTGGGGATGAATCCCCCTCCCGTGTTGACCTCTGACCTGCACCCAACACTCGCTCAGGGTGTTAGGTTCGGAGGACGATACAAACGACATGTTAGATGACCTTTAGGGCACGATACCATTTCCGGTTCCGGTAGCTTGGGGTCCTTGGTTCAAGGGCAAGTTTGGATGAGCCTTGACAGGCACCAAGTGGAGATATGGCTACCAGGACATCAGAGGTTGACAACATTTATACTACCAGGATATCAGAGGTTGACAACATTTATACTACCAGGACATAAGAGGTTGACAACATTTATACTACCAGGACATCAGAGGTTGACAACATTTATACTACCAGGACATCAGAGGTTGACAACATTCATA
>CABFWO010007781.1:0-22557 GCA_902155825.1 Timema genevievae | reverse complement strand
CTACCTCTCTGGGCTATCAGCACACAACATGTTACTACCACTCTGGGTTATCAGTACAGTATGTTGCTACATCTCTGGGCTATCAGGACTCAGCGCGTTTACTACCTATCTGGGTTATCAGCACACAGCATGTTACTACCACTCTGGGTTATCAGTACAGTATGTTGCTACATCTCTGGGCTATCAGCACACAGCATGTTACTACCTCTCTGGGCTATCAGCACACAACATGTTACTACCACTCTGGGTTATCAGTACAGTATGTTGCTACATCTCTGGGCTATCAGCACTCGGCACGTTTACTACCTATCTGGGTTATCAGAACAGGATGTTACTACCTCTCTGGGCTATCAGCACACAGCATGTTACTACCTCTCTGGGCTATCAGCACACAGCATGTTACTACCTCTTTGGGCTATCAGCACACACCATGTTACTACCTCTCTGGGCTATCAGCACACAACATGTTACTACCACTCTGGGTTATCAGTACAGTATGTTGCTACATCTCTGGGCTATCAGGACTCAGCGCGTTTACTACCTATCTGGGTTATCAGCACACAGCATGTTACTACCACTCTGGGTTATCAGTACAGTATGTTGCTACATCTCTGGGCTATCAGGACTCAGCGCGTTTACTACCTGTCTGGGTTATCAGAACAGCATGATACTACCACTCTGGGTTATCAGAACAGGATGTTACTATCTCCTTGGGTTATCAGTACACAGCATGTTACTGCCTCTTTGGGATATCCACATATTTACGCCTATAGTGAGAGAAGGTAGGATTTAGAGAAATTTACTCGCATTTGCTGGAGAGTGGGACAACATTTGGGAAAAAATGCCTCAGTGCAACCGATTGAGCTTCGAATTCCAACCTTTCATATCAGGAGTTATTGTGTTTTACAAAGAAAAATAGAGCATTTTTATTTGCAACTAATATTTAAGTAATAAACATGTCAACCAAATAATTAAATAATTTCCCCTCCAAATACACGACCAAGTGACCCCTAAGTAATGAACCTTCCTATTCGAGACAATAAAGCCCAGCGCATTATAGTCTGGTTTAAATATAAAGGCAATTTTTCAGTTATAAAAGTAATTAAATCAATTTTCATATATTCGTAAGTAGACCCACGTAATCTGTAGTTGTTATACCTGTGAAATGAAACCAATTATCTAGTAAAATGTTATCATTGTTGACCGCAATTAAATAAATTTGTTTGTATTTTATAAAAGTTCCTTCCTGCCAGAATCCAACCTTGGGCCCTACCTATCAACATTCCATATCACGTACTCTATAGTTTATTATAAAAAATTGCCGGGATTATAAGATCTTCACCAACCTCCCCACAGATGTAGCATTTCAAGTAGGCCCTACTACATTATACTAAGGTGCGTTGAAAGATTTTAAAAACTCTATCAAAATATTATTTTAAATCATATAAAATGTGAAAATGAAGCCCATCTTTTGATACGCACCCTTAATTTCCCAAATAGTTTATGTCAAAGAGTTACAATAAATTATAAACATTATTAATTATTCAATTTCAATATTTATTTAAATATCCGAGAGATTGAATGCTAAAAAGAAATAATTTATTCCACAGAAAGAAATGGAATTAATATAAAACAGCAAAAAAGTTAGTTTTTCATCATAGCCATTCAAGTTTTCAATCAATGTTATTGCGATATTCTTGTGAATTTCTATGCAAATCAACGTGTCGTTAATTCACCAAACAAACACGAAAGTAATTTTGGCAGTAAAATCCTTCATAATTTGGATTAAATTCGCATAGGGCTCTTTCATTTCGTTCTTTTTCTGTTGCTTCTCTTTTTTAATCGAACATTTAGACCTATATATTTTGTTTGTAAAGAGATTTCAGATCTAAATTAATATCAAGGATGAACGAATGCTTCGATCAAAAAGTCAACAAAGGCGCTAAAATATCGACAGTGGATTCATCGAATGGAAAATGGAAGAAATAAGAAAAGATAAGTTGAAAAAGGAGTAAAGAAAATTATACATTTAATAGAGATAAAATAAAGGACGGAAGATAAAGCGATAAAAAATATATGATCACAAATTAAAATTAAGTGGCGCAGAAAATGTTCAAAAAGTACAAACAAAAAAGTAGTTTAAAGCGTTAAAAGTAAATGGAGGAAAGACTAAAGAAAATGGAAATGTCCGATGGTGTAGAGGATGATAGATATAGATAGACAAGAAAGAGCGAGATCAGGAGAGGTAGTCAAGAGAACGCCGAAGGACGAAGAATAGCCATTCGTCAAGCAATGTATAGACTAGCGCCAGCCCTAGAACAATTAATACCGCAGTATAGGCCATTGAAATTGGCGGCGAGGGGAGTAACACGCTTTATGATATTCAATTGTTACTGAAGCAGGTATCGGCGATGCAGAGCTTGGAGGGGAAAAAAAATCACCAGTCCACATATTTACATTTGCACTACATATACAAAGACATTTATGCTTTCCATCCTCATGCGAAATATTTGTGTGATACTTCTCGAAAAATAAATGAAAGAGAATAATAGTAATACATTTTTCTTGAATGCAAAGAAATAATAATTTAAATGTATAAGCATAAGCCAACCTAATCAATTATTTAAAATAGAAAGTAGCTAGTTTAGGATTTTAATAACATGAGTTATAGACGGGTACATTTGCAGTCTAGTCTGAGCATATTTCAGCAAATATTAGTCCAGCCTTTAAAATATTAAGTAACACGATATAAAAGAGAAAACATTTTCTTAGAAAAACAAAAACACTTCATATTTCTTTAAAATTTAACCATTTTGTTTGTTTTTGTAGACGTGATTTAACACTCTTCCAAATACTTCTGTCTCTATTCTATTTTCTCTTTAAAAGTTCACGTGTCTAAAAATAAAAACCCTTTTTATCAATGAAAATTAAATTAATTTGTTTCGAACTTATTTATATATGTTTAGTTTTCATATACGTGATTTTGACCTAATAAATATTTAGCGAGCCCATCTGAAGTTTCACACAAATCTTCTTAAACGTTATGAGGGTAATACTTAACAACTCTAGCTGTTGAGCTTTGTTTTTAAATAAAAATAAATGTAGAGCTATGATATATGAAAAGGGTAATTGAAGATTCTTTTTTAATTTATCATGAAATTAAAAAGCCGGTGTTTGCAAGTTAATAATAAAAATTCGTCAAATATCTATTACATATAAATATGAGGTTTTTAATGATTTTTATTGACTGATGTAAACTTCCCTTAGTTTAAATATTATTTTTTTCTCCGACTTTCTTTATCATTCAGAAGAGTCGTGGTAGTACAAAAACCCCTATAATAAAAGCAGGAAACAATTTAAGTTTTCTCCTGGACCGTAGTTCAATAACTCACGGTCATTAAAAATACCATTAGACACCGTTACCGTAAAATTAAATTTGTTCCCTCTCAATTTTGATATCCAGATATGATTAATGGACCGTAATTAATGAACACTTTGCACGAGACATTTGTCCCTAGAGTTTTAGTTTTGTTGGGTTGTCAGCAGCACTGTAATTAGCGAAGATTGTGTTATGAACTAATTACCAGACGTTCCTTAGGGTTGCCGCATTCGCCCATTCCTGACTAGATAATACACAGCTTAATGAGTCACGACAATCACAAATAGGCCTATTTTTCATTACCCAAAAGGGTCGGCCGTGAAATAAGTTTTAAACGTAATAAAGAGGAGGTCTTTTATTGCTGTGAGCGAAACAGAAAGCTAATCTTTTAAAATCAGAAAAATATGTTTTAATGCGCGTCAAATTCAAAGCATTTATATAAATCAAAGGGCGTACGTGACGAGAAAAATACTATATTGTTTACTCCAATTTACATATAGAATTTGGGTGGATATATTTAAAAAAAAGATTGTATTGTAGGCTAATAATAAAGTACTCTCCACTTATTATTGGTCGAGTAGTGATTCTTTTTAGCTTAAAATAGTATCAATCAGTCCTCGGAATATTACTTTTCAATTTTTATATCAGCCAAAAAAATTATAGATTTTCTTTAGTGTATTCATACGTCACGCCACGTTATCTAGCGCAGTCACTTTTGATTGATATTATGAATACAAATAGCACTGATAATAAACTAACATGTTATCAAAGTTAGTAAAGAAAAAGGTGTTTATATTTTCTAAAAGGCCCCTTCTATAAAAATAGGACTGTAATTTATATGGTGTATATTTGTTATATCGTTTTAGAAATACGAATTTCAACCAAATATATTAAAAATATTGAAATATACTCGTGGTTTGTAGGTTCAATTTTCTTCTCAACCCCTATTTTGGCAACTGGTCTGCCTGAATTTAAATAAAACAATTGTTTTTATATGTCATTTAAAATTTAACACTAGGCATTAATCTATAAATTACTTATTAATGTTGGCGATGGTGCTACGATACTATGTAATTATGGTACTCAACCCGAAGGCTGGTTAGATCCTCAACAGTTGCACCGTCAGCTGTAAAAGCCTACGCAGCATTGAGGAGACATACTAGGGAAATGAGGAGTGAGGTAGTTTCCCGTTGTTTTCCTCAATGAGGCAGAAGGTACTATTTATTGCACATCAGTCTGCCAAGCGCACCGAAATTCATACACCAACTGACCCTACAAGCGACACCTTCACTCCATTGATCATAAGGACTGGCTGTATTTAGCACCGCGTCTTACCATCCGTTTGGGTTATACGCTCACGCTAATGGTTTTAGGAATTAGGAGGGTTATATTAATAGGAAGTGTACCCGCATTTGTGTGGAGGGAGAGTGGAAAACCATTTATGAAAAACCAACCTCAGTACATCTGACCGAGATTCGAACCTCAATTGCCCCATCATCGGCAGTTTAGCCTACCGCAAGCATAGCACGTTAGACCACAGCCACAGAAGCGGGTGACTGGCTGTATATTGAATATTATTACTAGTATCGTTCATACCTCTGCCACTTTCATATTGTCAGAGCCATAAGTGAGACTGAGACAGATCAATGAAAGTAACAACTTGCTCTAACCATTACCAGAAGATAGAGTACATTGTAAACACTATATTATCTGACCAGACTGAGACAGATCAATGAAAGTAACTACTTGTTCTAGGCCATACCAGAAAATTTACAATACTAGTCTATACATAAAACAAAAGTGAAATAGGAATACAATGTTTTGAAACTTAAAAGAGTTACAAAACAAATGGGACTGAATGAGTAAATTGATTTTAAACCATTTTGACTTATTTTTGTTGTATAAGTTATTTATTTTACGTTTCTACGCGACAGCTTGTTTACACAAGTGCATTAACAATAACAAAACATTTCCACCCCCAATGATTATTATAAAGTATTACGCGGATATCAATGAGTGAATAACGAGTCTATTATAATTAGCATAGACCCTACTCTTTTCATTGAGGGTATTTAATGTGCATTTTTATGTCAATTAATTAAATCAGCACGTGAATTACAGACTAACTTAATCTTCAGGATTGCCACTACTTTCTTCATTTTCCAATACACTTTATATAATAGTATAGAGATAAATGAAATTTCAGTTGACATCAAATTGATTATTGTTAATTTAAGACACAGGTTTTTAGAGCGGGATAGTTCCACCTTAATGAGGAAAATTCTACTAAGTTATGCAAACGCATGTTTCAAGGGAAAAAACGGGAGGCGATGATAAAACATATCTTCGAATCAGCGTGCTCATTTCTTCAATACGACTTTTATTCTATTTGAAAACCTACTATATCAAGTTTTTAAGTTTAGTGTCTCATGTTAACAATAATTTGTTTTTTTTTTAGATAATTGTGTGAAATGCCGTTTTTTCTGGTTGTTTTTCAAGCAAAAAAATCCTTGGGCTCTTACAATTCTCAGAGTTTCCCACCCTGATTATATAACAGATACAACACATAATTACCAGTTAATCAATTCATCACTGTGAAATTGGAAGCCCATATATATAACTTTTGGGAAATAATTAACTATCTCGTAATATTTTCAAATAAAATCATTACATATTACAGATACATTACAGATATTTTAAGATATTAAAATAGGGAAATAAAGGTTTCAAAATTAATCCCCCAAACTATCAGTTTGAAAAAGAAAACACGCATCAACCAATCACAGGAACAAGAGTAGATGTACGCCACCCAGAAATATTATATTGTAGCCGGAAGACATCGATCCCCGGACTTGGTTGCGTAGCCGTGTGCGCCCCGCTCTAATTATCAAGCAGTGAACCCTAATGAAGGGATTCAACCATCTGACTAAAGAGGGGGCCAGAGAACAAAACAGTTTTCATTAGCCCTGCACCCTTCCCTTTTTCACCCGCTCGATAGTTTTTCCGAGTTTAAACCCCCTTGCCCTGTTCTCTTTCATAGAACATTGAAATGGAAGGACAAACAAGGGGTTGGGGGGATGGGAATTGACGTCACTATCCTCCGATTAACTTCGTTAGGATTGTGAAATAATTTAATTGAAATTACGTTCTGTTTAAAGGATCTATTATCAGAACGGTTGGGATGAGTGCTCTATCGACGTTCAGGATAACTTGATGTACTCATCAATAGGGCATAACGACAAAGTTGGATGGTTATAATAGACTCTGCCTTAAACTATAAGTGATGCATGCTTGGCCCTGAGCACGGGACAGTTCCTGGATGATTCACTGGAAGAGTATTGTCACTAACTAAAGGCACCAGGCTCTATTCCCATGATCATATGTAATTTTTCGATTATACTTAATTTAATTAAAATAAATATATTCTTTAAATTGAAAAATAACAGCTGGACACGGGGCACTTGGCTTGGTATGCAAAAAATCTAACCACCTAGGTATCCAGGAATCATCTCGTGCCCAGGGTCACGCTTCACTCTTATTTTAAGGTAGAGTCTGTGTGCGGAAATTATCAGACACGTATGATTGATCAATTAAGCTATTAGATAACGCAGCCATATGCAATTTAAATGCGGTTGTAGCCGTAATCAACAAATATAATATATGCTGTATTTACAAATATTTTGAGGTATTTAACGTGCACGACTTTAAGAAACTAATTGATTATATATGTATATGACTTTAAAAAAATAATTCTAATAGTGACATAACATACAGTCCCACAACCGTTAATTCATTACATTTAAAGGGGAAGCCTCAATTTCAACAACAATTTTTTTTCTGCCATGCTGGACATGCTGGGAATCGAACCCAAGACGATTAACAAAATAGGAAGACGAGCTACTACTGAGCTAAAGTGTCTGTGTCTGATTAGTAAATTTGAAAGATTTCTTCTGCCATGCTGGACATGCTTTGAATCGAACCCGAGACGATTAACAAAATACGAAGACGTGAGCTACTACTGAGCTAAGGTGTCTGTCTGATTGGTAAATTTGAAAGATATTTTCCTGCCAAGGTTAGTGACACAGATTATAGTGAGCCCTTGATTTCTCTTGTAATAGGGATACAATGAACAAATGGTTCATCTAGGTGAATATTGTTGCAGTTCCTCTTACTTTCCTCCCTCTCATCCCTTCATATAAAAACAACTAAGAATAAGTTAATGTATTGAAACTTAATGTATGTATTACAGTTCGTTCGAAGAAATAATATATTTGGAAAATGTAGCATAACAAGGGTTCAAGCATTGGTGAGCTTAAGTCGAAGATCCAAGGTTAAATTATCTTTCCGGGCATATTCTTTCAAATATAATTTGTTTTTCACAAATAATTTCAATATACGCTTTTGCAAATACTTTATTTAGTCTGATTGAAACGAGTTGAATTTTACTAGATAGCTCGAGAATGTTATCTAGTTTGCTTACTTAAAGTATTTGAAGATGGAAATGTTCAATAGTTACAAGGACAGCCGTCAATTAAATATTTCAACTAGTTGAAAAATCATATACAGACACGAGAATCAACCCCAGAGCCTATGGCTTAGCACGTCAATGTTTTGCCATTTTTACACTAAATTAGAAATAATATTTATTCCACGAAGGATGCTATAATATTTTTATAAGAGTCATATTGGGTTCAATTCTTTATATATGGATTATATATATATAATTATATTGAGTAGGTACAAGAACATTTTCAGCGTAATATTGGAAAAGTAGCTCTACGTAAATTATCTTAGAAAATTCCTCGGCTCCAGAATGTTGCTATTGTATCGACGGGAGGTTTAATGGTGTTCTTGTACTCGTTGGAAAGTATGAGGGTTTTGAGCCGCTCAAGCGAGGATATAGGAAGGGGGCAACTGTGTTGTGTTTCTATTAACCTGCCGCACCTTGTGACGTCATTCATCAATCACCTGTTTCAACCCTCTGACACTAGAGAGAGAGCTTGCCCACCAAATTCAACAAACAGTTACCACAATGGCGTGATAATGCACCCCCTTACAGATTCTCATAGTCGACAATACTATTTACGCAATATAGATAACATTTGCATTGTATGCATTCGTTTTGTGAGATAATATCTGTTAAAAGGACCAATTAATTGCCCCTTGATAACACGGCTTTGGTGGTGACCTCAGGGTTAGAGGGATTATCCCCAAGTCAAAAGGACCTAGTTCTATTCTGGGTGGTGTTAAGGTGCGTATACATTAGGCGAGACGAGCTTGTAATGTAACACGTAATGTAATGCTCGTCAGTTTTGACGTGAAACGAGCACACCACGAGCAAGCGAAGTAATAATGATCTCAGTTAAATTCAGTATTTGCGAGGGTGCACTTTATTTCAATTTAATTAGCTATCTTAAGTCTACTAAATGTCAGATAACGAAGAAGCCTTGTCCTTAAGTATGTGCAGTGGTGCTATGCCTAATTATGGACAAACTTTTTGTTTTTTCCAAACGAAAGCCTCAGAGATGGTGGCGTATAGTTGTATAAAAAATGGGCCGGTTCAGAACTACTGTGAGACTTAAAGTTCCAGCACATTATTCGACAGTACAAAAACTTTACCAGGATGTCTCCCACATACTTGGAGAATTTGCTGAGTTAAATAGGACCGAAAAAACTAATTATTTTTCGTTTGCAAACATTTTATGCTATAGTGCTGCTAATGTGGCGATATCCTGTCCGGCATCTTCCTTCAGATTATTTCTATAATAGTTTTCGTCTTTGCCTCCTTGGGGTCCCATAAAACACTATGGTTTTTATAAGAATCTATCAACTGAAATAAATACCCCTCAGACCGGTTCTCCATGTTTGGGAGCACGCAACAAATGTGTCCCAACTAGACTGACGAATCCCTTTGTGTTCGTTGGAAAAACCGACAACCGGCAGATCACTGCAAATGGTTCGTAGCGCGCTCGTAGGCCCGTCCCAATTAGACGAATCTGTTACATTACTTGTTACGTTACAGGCTCAGCTCGCCTAATATATACGGGGCTTTAAAAAGGTATTTACCATTTGTATAGAGATTCATTTTGCTATATTTTTTATGGTAACTTAGGGCAACTATTTTAATAATGTACGTTTTGGAATTGATTTTTTTTAGTTCATGAATTAAATCTGAATGCAATTTAAAACATGTCCGAAAAAGCAATTTTATTTTAAACTTTAGAACTATTTTGATAACCTTCGATCTTTGTAAATAACTAATTACAGTTTTTAAATGTTTATCGGATTTTCTAAATTAAAAAAAAAGTTTGTAGGATTTTTTTACCCATCCTATTAGTCGAACTTAATTTGTATTATCTGAAAGGAATGTTAGTTCATCATCTGTTTGAAGGCATCACTATCACTATCACTACGTTGTATAACCAGCTCCGGTAGGATTGTCAATTTGATTCCCAGTCATATCAAAGTTAATTAGTCTTTAGTTTATGCTACGAGGGTTTGAAGTCTCATAAGTGCGATCACACTTGTGAAATAACATTTAATATGTGTTAAGAGTCTTACAATCAATAATGCAATTAATCATTAGAATATCACTACTATATAGAGATTTTCACGTACCTTATTTTGGTTTAATTTGTAAACAGTAAAAAGGGCGGTATTTACCAAAAATAAATATAGCTATGGCCTTGTATATTTTATATTACAAAAGTAAAATTTGGCTCATTCCTTGAACCAGTTTCTTTACTTGTCCATTTCAAGGACCGGCCAAACACTCATCCATTTCAAGAATTGGGTAGAACATGGAGCTGCCCAGTTCATGAACTAGCTAGTTGTTAGAAGGATTATATTCCTGTGTTAACGTGTGTTTGAACATTTGATATTAGCAACAAAAATATGGGTGTAGCTAATTTTCTATATTAATACTATCGTGTACTGTTGAAGATATCAGAAACAATTTTTTTAAGGGTGAGGAGGCTAAGCAATAGAGTTATATTTTTGCTACTATAGACTATCCCATCTTAAACAAACCTAACCACCAATGCAAAAAATAAAAAATAAACTTGTTCAATATGTTTATCTATTGATGTGTGTAAGGTTAGGTTATGTTAGGTTGGAATTGTTTTCACTATACACATTTTGTGGATGGACATTTACGCATGTTCTCATGTCAAAGATTTCGAGGCATTGCAAGTCGCGAACGGCTCGTGGTTTGTAGATTCACGAGCCTAACCATTCCCACGACACGTGGTTTTTTTCTACTCGTGTACGTGGATGTGGCACGACGCACGATCCTGGCGCGACATACGGCGGACTTCTGGTTCGTCATCAGATGAACCACAGGCCTTTCATGTTTCAAGCATTTACCGACAATTCACGGGAACGCTCGAGCCGTACCAAGCCAACGCGCATCTATCGGTCCCACGACCTGTGATAATGTAATCTACGAGCTAAATCCGTCCATACACGCGCCGTGGAAACGGGCCTTTAGGTGCTCCATAATTTAGTTATACTTCTTCTTACGATTTATATTTTTATCAACATTATTTTGGGTATGGAAAGGGGAGGTGGCAGCAAATTTCCCGTTTGAGCCCCCCCATACCCTCACCCTTCTCTGGGTGCACCACTCCATGATAAGCATATTTTAAGATTCACAGGTGTTCCAGTTTCTCTCATAATCAACTTCAATGAATACCCTACAAGTGTAACAGTAAGACTTACCATGTGTATGTGGATCCGATAAAAAAAATTATACGGATGATGCGGTTACGAACCTCAGTCGAAAAATCAGTGTCGTACAATATCAAGGGCTCAGGATATTAATCCCCCGTCCTAAACATATTTCTCAAATAAGATTTCCAAAAGTATTTCTACATAAATATAATCTTTGTTGTCTATTCGAGTGTCAGAGGAAAAACTGAACGTATGTGAGGGCCTCTAAGGTTGTGATTCCAATCCTCGTGGCAGGCTGAAGGTTACCTAGCGAGCGTCAGAGACGTATTTATTCCAAACCGATGAACACACGCTCAGGAAAATTTTGTTCTGGGTGGCGCTAACCCACTGCTTATTGGATTTCACTCCGATGGCTACACAAAAGCATTACGCTGGAAATTTACGCACATATCACGCACGGATAAACATCAATAACGCAAATTTATTATCATTATTATTACTATTATCAGCGCGTGGTGGTCTAAGATCAACGGCTTCTTGGCGAGTGAAAGCGCGCGAAAATAAACAAAACTTACCCCATTCACCCATATAATTTAATTTAAAATATGTATATAAGCTGAAGTACCCCTTCTTTTAACGGATTAAAAAACTAACCAAATATCTGATTTCTGGAAATGACAACTTGGTGCTTCTTGATGCGCTACGTTCTCTTTTTTTACCTTGATCATCTAAAGCTGTATTTTTTTATCACCTGCTAAGGTTATACAAATATATGATGATTAATATAACAGGGAAGGGATGTGGAAGGAAACATTCCCATAATTTGCCTGGAAAGAGAGTGATAAACCATAACAATCTAATTGAAAAAAATAATTAAAATTCCATGTTAGTGTACAGGGTCTACTAATATTTAAATTTCGGAACTCTGGCTACGGTAAATATCGCGTAATGCTCATGACAGACAAACAAACTCTTCAATTTATTAATCTAGATATTTTTCCTGGGCCTCCAGATGCATCTATGTAATTTTCCACGATTAAAAAAAATATTAATTCATATAAAATTACTGATGCGGGCACTACCTACTTAAAAATCTGAAAAGTACCAACTTATATCGTAATATTATTCCAGCAAATGTCTATCAAAGGTTAGGTTAGGTTAGGTTAGGTTGTGTTAAGTCCTAATTTGCGAATATAAATCTAGTGGCTGCTATTCGATATTTGTATCGTGGATTGATTGTTTTAGAAGTGTAGGAACTGAGACAATTCAAAGTTTGTACTTTGGTGTCATCTCATCAGAGTCTGAAAAGAGGGTCAAGTCAAGATAAGTCAGCCGGTGCGAGAGGCAGCAATCATTTGTCAAGTGCAGTGACCAACCCCTCTTGTCCCCTACACATCCCAAACACTTCTCAGTGACAGGTCGGGGAGCTTGGAGGGTAGAGAAGGAGAGAAGGGGGATGGTAACTTGATCAATGTTTCAAAC
This sequence comes from Timema genevievae, assembly GCA_902155825.1. Classification (NCBI taxonomy): domain Eukaryota; kingdom Metazoa; phylum Arthropoda; class Insecta; order Phasmatodea; family Timematidae; genus Timema; species Timema genevievae. Next base: position 10,025 of record CABFWO010007781.1, on the reverse strand, counting down.
TTTATGACATCAAGATTCCTACACCTTCCAAAACTCTCAATCCAGAAGATGTCTTTAAAGTTGGGGATCCTTTTTTTATTTCCGGTAAAAGTTGTGCACGGAAGGGGGGATGGGGCGGGGGGAGGAAGAAAGTTAAAGCAGAGTTAAATAACGAGCAAAAACATTGAAAATTTAAGAGGAAAAAAATAAATGAAGACTCACTTGCCAGTCTATCGGTTTTGGGATCTTGACTACTTAGTAAAGTAAGTTTAAGATATTTTTCAACTTCTATGACGCAAACTAGTCCAATCAGGTACATTTTAAAACTAACAAACCAATAAAACTTTTTTTAATATCTTTATTTAAAAATAAACTCATCCAATTTATTTCTGAATTTTTTTAAAATACATAATCCTAATTTGTTCCTCATGTCCTCATTTCTAGAGTAGAACACGACCGAGCAGTTAATCACTGACGTTGCCGAAAGTAGGATAGTTTGTTAGAGGCAGGGAAAGTATGCCAGTTAGCTACATAACTTCTCTAAGAAAATCCTTGACAATACCAGTATTCCAGAAAATATTTTTTAATTTTTCTCCTGAGTTATCCATTTTCCAGTTTACCTTGGTAAATAACAATTTTTTCGTTTATTAGTGATGAATTTTTTTTAATGATAGCAGCTTCTAAAAGTCATAATTTTTAAAAGATATTTTTTCAGTATTCAATGTTTTAGGTATCATTTGTGACACTGTGTTAATGTGGTAATTTTTTTTATTATTGCGTCTTACTACCTGTTCAGGCTATACGCATATATGATCATTACTCTAATGGGAATTATAAAGGAAGTATTTAGGTGGAAGGAGAGTGGGAAACCATTTAAGGAAAAACACACTTCGTATAACCGACCGGGACTCAAACTCCGATATCTTCGTCATTAGCAGGCTAGTCTAACACGGTATAAACATTAATACAAGCATTGTACACCTATATTTTGTTACAAAAAGCCATACCTAGGCAATGCATTTTGTTAAAAAGCCAGAAACAAAGTCTCCCACTCGTGTCTAGGTACGAAATTTATATCAATTTTTTAGCAGAGTATTTAAATTCCCTGATATTTCCTTATTTTTTTAAACTAAATTACCTCAGATTTCCAGGTTTTCATTTAAATTAAAAATATATCAGAGGTTTCAAAGATTTTCATTGCTTGTAGCCACCACATAGGTCATTAAATAATTAAGGATGGATAATTTCATAAAATAATTTCAGCAGAGCAAAGCTTTTGAGCCAAAATAAATTTTCTTTACGATAAAAAAAAAGTTTGATATCCAAGAAACCCGAACGAAGGAGTTAAGACAGGTGCACACAAATTGCGGAACAACTCATCCGAGTTTGGTAATACCCTTACACGAACTGCGGGGTAGTAATTAAATTCATAATTAATTTGTTCAAAATGGAAAATAGATATTATGTCAGGTTAGGGGTTAGGAGTTGAATGGGCTTACAGGTTGTTCCGAAATTCATTTGCACCGGCTAACACTGACAGGTATACTTCATCCCACAATTCAAGTGCGCCTTAATTGAATGCCTGCTGATAGGTATACTTTATTCCTTAATTCAAGTGCTCCTTAATTGAATGCCTGCTGACAGGTATACTTTATTCCTTAATTCAAGTGCGCCTTAATTGAATGCCTGCTGACAGGTATACTTTATTCCTTAATTCAAGTGCACGTTAATTGAATGCCTGCTGACAGGTATACTTTATTCCACAACTCAAGTGCGTCTTAATTGAATGCCTGCTGACAGGTATACTTTATTCCACAATTCAAGTGCACCCTGATTGAATACCTGCCGACAGGTATACTTTAATCTGCAATTCAAGTGCGCCCATAAATACGACCACTCAATAGAATACTAGTGACATAAACGAGAGGAGGGAATGGTGGAAAAAAGGGGGGAGGGCGGGGTTAGAGAAGACACAAAGAAACACCATACTAAGTTGAAACGACCCAATTCTTTTGTCTTGGGGGGGAGGAGGGGAGATAATCATTACCAAACTACCCTGTTAACATTATAGCCATATTATATTCTCCACCCAAGCATGGTATCAAGTTATCATTAAGTTGTTCCATCCACACTTGTAATCATTATATATAGCTTTAAAGGTGGACGACTCGGAAACTAGGAAGTAATTGGAACTCGAGCTATGCATGCCTATCACGTCCAACCTAAGCTTAGTACGAGTCACGTACTAAGATACAAATTCCTGAATGATGTTAGGAGGACCGGAGCTGCGGGCGACTGGAGAGATGACGACAATTTTACGGTAAATTTTCGATATATGAAAAATTCATATCATTGACTTACAGGGTAAGAGCATGCATCTTTAAAGACTATAACTTTTTTTTAGCACCAAGTCTTATTACCCGTTCAGGCCATACACTAATGTGCTAATTACGCTAATATGTTAGGGACGAGTAGGTTGAATTTAGAGGAAGTGTACCCTCATTTTCTTGAAGGGATGGTAAACCATTTAGGTAAAAACACCCTTAGTACACCCAACCGTGATTCGGACCCTGATCTCCTCGTCATCGCAAATTTAGTCTACTGCAATAGTGACACCTTAGACCATGCGGCCACCTGAGCGGGCCTCTTTGACTATAATATTAAAGTAAAAGCATAATTTGTATGAAACAGACCGGGGAACATGACACTTCTGCATGCATCCACCAAGCGCTGTAGTCAATTCGTGCGTGTGAGAAGAAAAGTGAAATTTTTAGTGTTTATTTATTGTTGCTCATTTGATGTTTTTGGTCTTAACGATCTTAGGGTAAATTATACTGAAGGGTAAGAGTTAAAACTTCGGATATCTCGATTAAAATCGTTCCATTTAATTGGTTGGAAATTTGTCGAACTCATCTTTATGGGCGAGCCAGCTAAATCGTTATTTACAAATTTGATAAAATGTGTATTATGATCCAAGGGAGGGATAAAAGTTTCTTAGTTTTCACATGCTGAAGAAGAGGTATAGTCAGGGCCTTACTAAGAACCTTATTCTACAATTTGAGAAGACATAAAACACACTTTAATGTATTCAAATGCTAGAGTCTATACTAAGTGTTCTTCAACTACCACAGATGTACATTAATAACGAATTTTTGTTCAACGTCTATATATAGTCTATATTGTTTTTTGTTCTAAAAGGTTCTTCGTATGGCAATCGGATTATACGAGAGATTCGAAGCTAATTAGGAGTTATCATAAACCACGTACCTCTATTTGAGGGGAGAAGAAAGTGAGCTCTTATGTCTGCATGGTGTTACATGAGGGGAGGATTGATACATCAATGTTACGTTACACAGATCTTATATTTTCTAATGATGAAAAAATACTACTGTATTACTATTCATGTTTTCAGTTTTCACCGTTATTTTTCATAATTATAACTTTCGATTCTGAGTGGTATTAAATCTAGGTCCCTCTTTTAGTGTAATAAAAGCTTCCATGTCAAAATAATGATTTTTTACCCTTGATGTAAAAAGTTTTACACAACGCAGGTGGGATCCAAACATGTAAGTAAGCGCTCTACGCGGCTTATAGGTGACCCCTTGCAAGTGTGGACCTTGCTTGGCCCGGCTTAAGAAAAACAAAACCGTTTAAAATAGCAACCATATTTCACAGAAATCAAACAACATATATCATGGCTGGTATCATAGTCAGGTTAATTTGTATTCCTATTGACTCAAAGATTATAAAGTTGACTCAACAAAGTGAGGCTCACATGAAACATAAGTCATATGTTCGATACCTAAGAGGAAGAATTGCAGTGCAAATAAAGTCCTGATGTGCAAATCACCACGTTGGCCCGATAAAAACCACCCGGGGTGGAGTGATACGAGAGGGGTAACAAAACACACGCGTGCATAACCGAACCAGACCTCCATCACACAAGGTATTTCAAACCACGCGTGTAATTTTAGGCCGTGGTAGATGACGGGGACGGGGACGGGGGCGGGAGTAGAAGGACTGCGCGGAAGAACGTTATCACCCAAAGTATGCAAATGGTACCCTTGCATTACCATTTATAAGCCTTGGAACATAGAAAGAGCCAAGGTAGAGACGACCATGAACATTTCAACAGACGAGAAAGGCAAGGGGGGGGGAGCGCAGAAATACCACGGCGTACAAACAAGGGAAGAAGAGGATAAAGGTGTTGGGGGGGTTGTAGAATTGATGGCTGAGGGCAAATACTGCATGGTGGTATATAACGTCTGAGAGAAGAAAACGGGAGCCCTGGGGGAGTATTTTCACAGGGAGGCCTGAGATGACTGAGGTAATGAATACACGCAATGGCCATTATGAAACTTGGGAAGAGACGAACGAGCAAAGAAGGTCGGGGTAAGGGGAGTCCCTTCAGTGATACAAAACAAAGGTTTTTTTTTTATCAAACATAAAACCTTCTCTCTAACTAGAGATAAGCGCTGTGTTTTTTTTTTATTCTGAGGGTAGAGGCAGCGTCGAGATGAAAACGATCGTGACGCGAAATGAGATTAGGATGTTCTCGACGCACTCACGCGTGTAGTTAGTTTACCTTACATCATTACTACAGGGGAAAGCTTTACGATCAAGGTGGGAGGGAGGACAAAATCCGTTAGGAGAGAAAATTAATGTCACAGGAATTTAGGGATAAAAGAGAATGATTTCAAACGGGGAAGGAAGACATAAGTTACACTTTTGTTTTGAAACAAAGTATTTAAAACAAAGGAAACAAGTCGGCATCGTGATTAAATAAATAGATGGACAGTGTTACATAAGTGTAAATGCCTTATGAAACTCGGGCCAAACATGGATTCATTTATATGTCAGCTCCACCTTCCCCAAATGAGCTGTTGTTCTTTTGTAAAAAGTCACAATAAAAATACGTGTTTTTTAGATAAACTTAAATAAAATGATCCAAATTTCACCTTTCCACTATAAACTTGTTTTAATTTATATAATTAAGGCTAAGCGAATTTATTCAGTCAGTTAACAAATAAAAATAAAGCCTTTAATAATTGTCTATAAGCATATTTAACATCTTTTTTTAATTTGGTTGATTTTGTATACTTTTACAAAGTTATACAACAAAATATTTAATGTCATCAATACAAGTTTTAATATCTTTATATTCCCTTTGCTGGAAAAACTAAGTACTATAACAGCAAAATAAAGGAACATGTCAAATGAATAAAAACAAAGAAAAAGGTTTTTTGTTTTAACCATAATTACGATTTTAACTTATCACAATAAGTTATAAAGCACAAATGAAAACAAAATATTATTTTATCAAATGTTAAAAGGAATATTAAAATCATTTATAGTATAATAACTTTTTTTGGTTAGTACAGTCAACACCAAAGGGGTAACTTAAAGAAAATACGTCCACACTGAGGTGGGGAGGGGATGGTTAAAACCAACCCCAGTGCACCCGGTCAAGAGTTGAGACTCGACTCTCCCCCCGGTAATCCGGTCTTGTGCGAACTTGATGTTTTAAACCGGTGTTTGACCATCGGCGCGTGTGAGAAATTAACTTAGCTTAGCAGTGAACAATTGATATAATTAGACTTCATGGTGATAGTTGTATTTTATAAATACTCAAAGCACCCTTCGTTAGAAAGTCACTAGAGCGAGAACATCATTGCTGAGAGCTGTTTACAGTCCAATTTTCACAAAAAGGGCCTTTTATAAAAGAAAAAATACATTATTTGAGGACAAAATTGATAATATTTAACTATATTATTAGTGTTATTTAATATTATCGATAGTAATAATCAAAAGTGACATCTACATATCACATGACTTGACGTATGAATAGGTGAAAGTGAATCTAGTAAAGTTTTTGTCAAAAATAAGATCTATTCTACAAAAATTGGACTATATCAGCGCTTATTTTGGTGCATTAACCGGTTAAAATAGTGTCTAAATATAAAGTGTTGTAATCGTGAAAGTTTTCAGGATCTAGATTATGATGCATACTTATGTTTTCTATCCGGCGGGTTTGACTCGACAGTCGTGGTCGTGTTGGTGTGTAGTTAAATGGCTCAGTGGTGAGGGTTACCGGGACGCTGTCCGCGCTGTTGAGGAATTTTACTAGGCAACCGGTCAGAGGGCGCTACCCAGAATGACTAGAGATTTTTGTGTGAAAGATTAGATAATAATTTAGTACCACGTCTTACTACCCGCTCGGGTTGTACGCTTAAGTACTGATTACACTAATGGATTAGGAATTGGGAAGGTTGAATTTAGAGGAAGTGAGCCCGCATTTGCGTGGAAGAAGAGTGGAAAACCATTTAGGAAAAAACACCCCAGTTCACCCTAGCGAGATTCGAACCTCAATCTCCCCGTCCTCGACAGTCTAGCTCAACAAGACTAGCGCGTTAGCCAACTATGCCACCGAGGCGGGTGAAAGATTAATGGTACAGAGGTATTGGTGTTATTCTTGCAAGTATTTTTTTCATGATTTGTAACCAAATTAATTGAAGTTTTTTACCCTAGTCCTTATATTAAAATTAGTTAAAATGATGAGGGATTTTTGAAAATTCATAATTTTTCGAAAATGCCTTTAACGATCTTGTTTAAAATAGTTATCTATGGATTGTTTGACCTGAAAAAAAAACCCACTTTTTTAGCGATTTTAGTGTCCGACTGCTAGCAGTGCGGGTTCGGCACGTTTGTCATTTGTCTGCGCACTCGCTCTCTCTTTCCATCCTTGTTTGGCAGGCAAGCAGCCAGCCTCACAGCCCAGCGGAATTAAAGGGGTCAGGGGTGGGGCGTAATTGAAAGAAAAGGAACACGTTTAGAAAAGTCTGGACTCATTTCCATCAAATCCTGAAGAGTAGTTTAGAAATTGAGGACTACAGACTTTTTAAGCTGTGACCCCTTTATATACACGGTCAGCGATAGCCAGAGGCTCCCAGTCCGAGTTGTGGATAGTGAGGTGAGTGGGCCAGTGTGCCCAGGCTAGCGTGCCCAGGAATGGGCTAGTGTCTGTTCAGTGTTTGGTCAGCATGTCCAGTGAGTGGGCTAGCGTGTCCAGTGTGTGGACCAGCGTGTCCAGTGTGTGGACCAGCGTGTCCAGTGTGTGGACTAGTGTGTCCATTGTGTGGGCCAGCGTGCCCAGTGTGGACCAACGTCTCCAGCGAATGGGCCAGAGCGTCCAGTGAGTGGGCCGGCGTGTCCAGTGAGTGAATCAGCGAGCTTAGTGTTCGTGTAAAGGTGTGTATTCACTTGAGCATTTGTTCGTGCGCGTTCGGTTCGTTCTGAGTAAAATGCTCAAGTGAATGAATACCTGTCCGAGAACACGCACCGAACGAGCCGAACGCTATCGAACAACTGTCGGTTTTTTGGGAATGCTCAAAGGAAGTCAGTTGTTCGCCTGTGCTCAGTGGATACGTGTTTTCGCACCTGTTCAGACCGTTCAGAGTGTTTGGTGCAAATGAGTCCCCAGTTGCTAAAAAACGTGACGTTAGTGCCAAACAATCTTACACTGGTATTGCTTTGCGGAACTTTGTGTTCTCCTTCGCCATTTTATGGCCGACAATGTTAACCAAAATCTCAAAGTCTTGAGATGACATTCGGGTGAAATTTCGGAAATGTCCTTCGTCCGATCCCCTTAAAAGTTCTGTATTTTGCCGCCTACAAAACAGCCGTCTTATCCAAATTTTCCTGTCCCTCTTTTCATTCTTTTTAGTCAATGCACACAGCACAAAGAAATAACCTGCTGCTACCATCAAATCCATTTTGAGACTGAGCTCTAGTGTTTGTCCTGTTCGTGGCAAAATTGGCAGGAACAAGTCGAACACCAGCAAACTGTCCGAATGCTCGGAGTAATCGGACGTATCATTTGTTCGACCTCGTTCAAGGTGTTCGGCTTGTTTTGTTCGTTCGAAGTAAAATGCTCTAATGAATACGCACCTTAACGCGGGTCAGCGCAGTGTGTTCCGCGCGAGTACCAGTGGCGATATAAGTGAATGACACGGGTGACGTAGACATTGATTGTTATTGTGAGCTATATTAATAATGAACATTGTTACTATCTTTAATATTTGAATAGTTATTATGTGTTTTATAGCTATTAATATGTTTATTTCATATCATTTGATGTTTTCTTAGTCTCTTAATAGCTTAGAGATTTAATTATTACTCTTATTATTTAATTCAGTGACTTGTTCAGTTAAAGTTAAATTCTATCAGTGTATGTGTTATTTTATTTTTATTAATCAAAACCTTGAATATTCTGTGTGCATTTCCAATCTTGTTTAATCAGCAGCGTACCCCAAGATCCTCAAAAGAACTTACAGTTCACAATGTGGCGTGTGAATGGCCCACGATTCACAGGTCACGTGCCTCTCCCCCCCCCCCAATCCCCGTTACAAATGTATACTTTATTTTTTGTGGGAAATTAATTTAAGAGTAGTTTTATTTGAAAATCAAAACTTAAAAAAAAAAAAATTGATCAAAAGATTTTGTTTTAAATGTATATCTGGGGACTATTTTACATGATAAATAGTAATGTATGTATGTATGTATGTATGTATGTATGTATGTATGTATTTTTTTGAGATAAATTAGTTTAAGGGTGGTTTACTCATAACACATTTTCGAAATTGTGAAATTATTCAAAAATAGCATTTAAGATTTAGTTAAAAATGGGAATCTGGGAATTGATTTTCCTGATAAATAATATAATTAATATTTATCTGTACAACTAAAATTATTTGAGGTTTGTTTACAATTGACTTTTTTTTTAAGTGAAACTTAAAAAAATTGTTTTGAATAGTTTTGTTTGAAATTTATATATAAAGTGTGTTTATTGTAATCAACATGATATGGGTTTGTTTTTCTGAGGAAAACTTACTTAGTGCAATTTATTGAAAAGTTTTTTTTTTAATGTTCCTAATACATTTGATATGAGAAGGTTTGTAAGATTGTGTCATACCATCTATTTTTAATGCAGCCTTTTTTTTTCTTACATTGGTTCACTTTTATATTAGATTCATTCTTTATAGTAGAAAGGCAAGTGTAATGGGTCACACCTGTTATAAAAACGTTGTCGCAAGTCTAGAGTTAAATAATTAAGGTGGTGGATAGAAAGCAAATGTTGAGAAAGTTTAGAAGGTTACAACCTTGTCACGCACACTTATTTCAGGTCCATCCTTCTTCATCCAGTTTATGTAGCGAGTTTCACGAAACACGACTTTTTGCCAAATTACATGTTGTTCCATGATAGTAAAAGCTGGGCTATTATAGAAGACTAGAATACAATTTTTCTCGAATCCAAATCTTCATTTTACCTAAGAATACAGAATCCAAATTTTAGAAAACATAAGTTTAAGAATACTATAATAGGCCTACACATATCGCATTTCACTTCACGTTCGGTTTATTCGAATTTAAATTAATTGCACCATGGAGTATGGATGAAGTATAATTTCGTTGAAATGTATCCATATTTGCGTGGAGGCAAATTGGGAAACCATTATAGGGGGGGAAAAAACAGCCTTACTGAATATGAGCCCTGACCTCCACGTCAGGCTAAATGAACCTGACATTTAGACCACTTGCCTACGGGTGCGGGGTTTAGTTGCTCTAGAAAATATAAATTGTAGCTCTATGATGATGAATTCGGATTAAGTTAAGTGATAAATTAATGTCATTGGGTGTGGTTGTTAAGGTTGTCTTATTAATAATGTGAGCTAATCCGCTAGTAAGCTTAATAATTGGTTTAAATCATAAAATCAGATTAAAAATTACAAAACATCTAGTTTTTTAAATCTCAAATTTAAATCTTTTTCGGATTATTTAATATTCTTAAAGATTCAAATGATTGATGAATCGATCTATCCTTAGTATAAGAAAACCTCGAAGTTTCGAGTATAGTTATAGCAGCGTGGCCAATAATAATGTATGACGTGCAGCCAAGTTACTTTGCACAGAGTGTAACTACAACCACACTGTAAAGATTGCTGCCAGTGTAGTACTGTACGACGTACAGCCAAGTTACCTTGCACAGA
>CABFWO010007780.1:0-22574 GCA_902155825.1 Timema genevievae | reverse complement strand
CAGACGATACACTTGAGCGTCACGCCTTTATCCTTGGAATGTGCATGTATATGTCCATCCAGTTATATTATAGAGATCAATGGTTATACTATACAGATCAATGGTCAAATGATATGTTTAGGGAACTTTAGGTTTATTTAAGAATGTGATGGTTTTTTAGAAAATTTTTGTTGGTAAGATGGCACTATTGAAACAAACATGATATCCTTTATCTAAATTATTGTTTATTTTTTATTAATCTTGATTTGCCAATTTTCAGAAATAAACTGTTAGTAAGTTAACATATAAAATGGGAGTCCCCAAGTTTTTCAGGTGGATAAGTGAAAGATATCCATGTTTGAGTGAATTGGTTAGAGAGTACCAAGTAAGTTTATGCTGTCTTGGCATTAGTTATATCGCCATTGCAAGGGCAAAATGTAATTTGTACTTTTTATGAAACAAGTTCCCTTATTTTATTACAAGTGACTCTGATTTAATAATTTGATAAGTAGGATAAAAAAAAAAGGTTTCTCATGTTATCTGATTTTATCCAGGCTATTAATGAACAAATAAATTTATAAACATTTAACAGTCAGGAAATGGTTAAGTTGGTCAACTAAGTTAATGAAAGTGTAACAAAAGCAAATAAGGTATATTTTTTAAGAGTAATTGATTTATTTACATTTTTTAATTTTTTTTTTGAAAGCCACCATCCAACCTCACATGTGGTGGGTTTTATTCACCCCATGTGCCACACACTAGGCTGGTTTACGTGGTTGCCTTTTAAGTTCCTACTCGTTCGAGCTCATGTTGATCCATTTTTACAATAATTTTAAAACAAATTAACAAGACCCAGGATATAAACAAAAAACTTATCGAATAACACAGTATTTTAATTAGTTATAATAGATAAATGGGGAATGGTATGGTTCATACAACAGTTAAAATACACTTTCTTTGTCACATAGCAATATAAAATTTTTTTTACATGAAATATTTATACACAATAAAGGCCCTGACACAGACTTTGTATCCGTAGGTCCGTAGTCCATACTCCGTACTCCGTGCTCCTGGTCAATAATGAATTCTACTCGCGATTACAGTAAAACCTTGGATTGCGAGCATAATTCGTTTCATACACGTGTTCGTAATACAAAGCACTCGTATATCAAAGTGAATTTCCCCCATAAGAAATAATGGAAACTCAGATGATTCGTCCCACAACCCAAAAATATTTAATCTAAAAATGATTAATACCTTTTTTATTTTCGTTATTTAAATGTAACTCTACTGTAATCAAATTTATTAATTAAATTTAATGGTGGATGGTGTGAGGTGGACGAGAGAAATGAGAGGAGGAGGTGTGTTATTGTTGAGGACGACTTTCACTGTCACTAACAGAATCACCGCTATATGTTGGATCACTGGAATATTTTTCTTTTTGTGCGACTTTAACAAAGATTCTAAAAATGATTAATACCTTTTTTATTTTCGTTATTTAAATGTAACTCTACTGTAATCAAATTTATTAATTAAATTTAATGGTGGATGGTGTGAGGTGGACGAGAGAAATGAGAGGAGGAGGTGTGTTATTGTTGAGGACGACTTTCACTGTCACTAACAGAATCACCGCTATATGTTGGATCACTGGAATATTTTTCTTTTTGTGCGACTTTAACAAAGAACCTATCCAATGACACTGCTCGGCAGACAAAGTGTAACCGTAGTACTACTCGTATTGCAAGATATCGCTCGTTTATCAAGTTAAAATTTATTGTAAATTTTTGCTCGTCTTACAAAACACTCGCAAACCAAGTTACTCGCAATCCAAGGTTTTACTGTACAGAGTCAATATCCCTAATCACGTGACCGTTTCAACCAATGAGATAGTAAGAGACTTCATCCAATCAAAAAATTCGTAAGAAAATAGTCTACTGCACAGAGTGCGCGTCAAGCAGTCTACTGCACAGAGTGCGCGTCAAGCAGTCAGCTGATCAAAGCAACCAAAAACAACTTTGTTGAGAAAACTTCCAGTATTTATACTAAAATGTAGGTTAAGTAGGGTGCCCTACAATAACAAGAAATATATTTATAACTTGATTTTAACTATCAAACTTAAAATAATAAGGGTTTGCAATAGCCTGAAAATGCAAAACAGATGTAGGCCTACCAAAATTTTGGATGAAAACAAAACAAGCACTTTTAATTTTTTTTACTAAGCACTGCGTCTTACCACAAAAACTAATTACGCTAATGGATTAGGAATTGGGAAGGTTGAATTTAGAGGAAGTGAACCCGTATTTGCATGGAAGAAGAGTGGAAAACTATTTAGGGTAAACCACCCCCAGTTTACCTGACCGAGATTCGAACCTCGATCTCCCCATCCTCGGCAGTCAAACTCAACACAAAACTAGTGGGTTAACTAACTACACCATCGAAGTGGGTATTTGACATGATGCTTCTACTTGCTACAAAAGCAGAATTATTAAAAAAAAAACTTCGAGCTTTGCCCGACATATTAGGTAGCCCCTATGAGTGGTGCTGCCCATTACGTCTATCAAAAACTTGCACGTTCTATTTCAAGATTAATTACATGTTCCAATGTAGGACTACATCAGGGGAAAGAATGTCACCCAATCTGGATAGAGTGGTTTAGATTCCACTCTTGCAAACATGTTCCTAGTTCAGGTGGATTTTCTAAGTGCCTAAAAAAGGACTAGGCATAGTATTTATATGAACAGATAATTTATGCATGTAGAGCCTGAAGACGAGTAAATCGTCGTTCGAATCCGGTCGGGTGCAGTGAGGGTGGGGTTTCCACTCTCACTGCACACAAATGCGGGTGCACTTCTTCAGAATTCAACCTTCCTGATCACGTCCTCTGAATTCAATCTTTCTGATCTCTAACCCGTTTGTAATTAGTATACAGGCCTATCACCTGAATAGGCAGTAAGACATGGTGCTAAGAAAAAAAGAATGGTTTGTATTACACAAGTGCAAACATGTCCCTAGTTCAGGTGGATTTTCTATAAGTNCAGGCCTATCACCTGAATAGGCAGTAAGACATGGTGCTAAGAAAAAAAGAATGGTTTGTATTACACAAGTGCAAACATGTCCCTAGTTCAGGTGGATTTTCTATAAGTGCCTAAAAATGACCGGGCTCAAAAAAAACATATGGACAGATAACAATTTATTTAAATGACCTATTTTTTTTTCTAGCATCCATAGTTAAATCCAATATAAAAACAAAATGGAAATAGAGAGGTTTGGGTTCCACTATTACAAATATGTTTCTAACTCAGGTGGATTTTCTAACCGCCTAAAATAGGAGTAGGCCTGGTAAAAAAATATACTAGCAGAAACTATTTATGCATGCATATCTTTTTTTTTCTACTTTTCATAAATAAACGCAACATTGTAAAAAAGGGGTTTGGCTTTCAAAGTAAAAGTAGGCCTACTTGTAACCAAAACTTTACATGGTATCCCAATAATTTCTGAAATACTTAACTAGGCATTTTCCTTTTAAAGTCTTTAAGTTTTTTACTAAACAAAAGAGGCCTTTGCAGAACACAATCAATAAGTAGAGAATCCATTTCAAAATCCCTAGTATCCATAATTTATCAATTACAAAAAATTAAATGACGCTAGTAAATGGACTATAAACCAAATAATAGGGGTGTTGAACCCACAAAAGCAAAGCCAATATTTCTGAGAACTTGGTATATCTCATAAAACATTTTCCTAAAAGCCGCTCTTCCCGGGGTGTTTAGATTTTTAGAAAAATGTTTCAGAAATAGGTCCACGTGAAGCCATCTTTTCATTTTGTAGATGTTTCCATAGTGGCGGACTCTATCACAGCCATTCTTTATTTCAAGTTTACTCGGCTGTGATTGGTAGTTCGTATAAACGAGTCCGTAGAAAATTGAAGTTGGGCAACTTCTACAGAGTAAGGACTCACGGATAAGGACTCTGTGGCCAGAGCAATCTGATATTGTATCATCGATTTCTTACGGACCACGGACCTACGGATACAGAGTCTGTGTCAGGGCCTTAAGAATGCGACAGTTTGAACTAGCCTATACCAATATTTAGACTTTTTTGATTTTCTAGTAACTCAAGTTATCTTTTAAAAAGTTAAAAATGAACTCTCCTCAAATCACAGAAGAATGTACTTATGAATATATTTAAAGGAATGGAATAGTCCCAACATGGAACCAGAAGTATTTAAGCGGTATACAATTAATTAATGTTTTTATAGAACTAGCTCAAAATAAGGATAGGTGGATATTTTTCTATAACTAGCTCAAAATAGGGATGAGTGGCATCCTTTTGAAAACACCATTTTGAGCGGCCGCCTTAAAAATCTGTGTTATATATGCCAATACAAAAAAACAACAACATGGTATATTTGTTTCTAGGGAAAACATTAGTTTAAGAGTAATTGACTGATATTTTTTCCAAAAAAGTGAAATATTTTTAAAACAGTTTTAATGATTTGCTTCCAAATTGGTATCTTGTGAGTGTTTATTTAACATGACAAATAACACTGTAAACTATATAAAAAAAAAGTCGTTTAAGGGTAGTTTACCCATGACTGCTTTTTCAAAAACATGAAATATTTTAAATCTGGTTTTAACAATTTGGTTCCAAATGGGTATCTTGGGAGCATCTTACATGGTAAATAATATTATTTAAATGTTTTCGGTTTAGGAAGTAGTTTAAGGGTAGTTTACTGTTGATTGAATTTTCAAATAATGCACTAGATGAGGAAGTTTGTATGATATCATCTTAACATTTATTTTTGTGTTTGGTCCATAATCCTCGTACAGTTGGCGATGAATCTTGGACAGCACTCGTGTTTTTTGCATGAAAATAAATAATAACTGCGAGAGTTCACAGCTGGTGGGATCATTGATGATACTGTAGTATCATTTTAAATCACTCACTACAAGACTCGATTCAACAATATAGACCATGGGTCTTCACTTATTTTTTTATAAGGGTCCTTTTAAAAATTCACCAAACTCACGGTCAACCCCTAAAGGTCTACACTAATCGAAAACCTGATTTTCTTTCCGTTTAGTTATTTTAATTATTTACTAACAAAAACAAAACAATTTATTTCTTCTAAATTAAACGCAAAATTACTCAAACATTTTGTATTCCGCTTTGTCAAATTAAAAGTACAATATGAAAAAGCATATATTTCAAATCAAAGCAACGTAATGACATTTTATGAAATTTTATTTATGTTTATGAGAAGGCAAAGGTGGTCTAGACTCTAGAGATAAGGTGTCAAACTTCTGTGCTGAAGGTCCTGTGTTCAAATCCCGTCTCCGACTAGTGCAGATTTTTCAGAATAGCAAACCCTTCCTTCACCTATGACAAAGTGTATACTTGGCTTAGAGCCCACGTTAAGCTGTAGTAGGTTCTCTCTGCTTGTAATCATTCATTCACTATAGTCATCATATCATTGTGGATAGTGGAATTCGCTTTAATTGTGTCCCTACCTGAAAAATGAATTCCTTCTCTAAGCCACGCAAGCAGAGGCCAGAAATGTCTGTAAGAAACCATCTGTGGGGCATTAGAAAAAACAAAAAAACAATTATTTATGTTTATGATTTTTACTTTGAAGGACCGTTATCTCGTAGAGGTCCGGCCGGGACTTCTGATATAGACCTAACCATGCGAAGGCAGAGGTAAAGAGTGGTTAGCTAAAGCTGGGTCCAGACTCAGAACATGATCGCAATGCGTTCTCATAATTGTGCTTCAATATCAAACTACACCAGAATGTAGATCCAACTTAAATGTATAGTAACCATTAAATATAACTCTATTTTGATATATTTTTGTATTTTATTTGAACTCTATGCACTTGTTATAAACATTGGCTATGTTGTTATACCAGGGGCAGGATTTTGATGACCTAAAATATGTCTAAAAATGACCCATAAAATGACACTAAAAATTCCAAAAAATTACTTTAAATTTACAAAAATGACCCAAAAAAGTGAATGCAAACTCTATGAATGCACAGCTAACTAAACTGGTAACTAAAAGGTTAGTAAGCCATAACCCCAATCAAACTTGCACGCCGTTAAAAATTAACCTTGATTTATAATTTTTGTTTCGTGTAGGCATTTTTCCGTGTCAGCATTTTTCTTGTGAGCAATTTTTTGTTTAGGCATTTTTTGTGTGGGCATTTTCCTTGTGAGCATTTTTCATGTGGGCATTTATCTTTGTGCTCATTTTTCCGTGTGAGCTTTTCTCCTGTGAGTATTTATAACCACGGGTTTTTTTGTGCAGAATTTTCATGTGCGCTTTTTTCCAGTCACCATTTGAAATACGTAATAACTTATCATTGTAAAGTTGTTGTACTATTAAAGGTAAAAATATTTTATTTTAACTAGTGTATTAATCACAACTTGTGAATGTGAGGAATGCCAGGCCTCCACCGTGGTTCGGATCCCACGTTAAACTGTAGGTCCTCCATTTCATCTCACAATCACCCTACCATTACACATTAGCGTAAGTGCGTATAACCCGAACGGGTAGTAAGACGCGGTGCTAATAATAATAATAATAATAATTTAACTAATGTTCTTAAAAAACCAAAAGGTTTTGAACTATAAACAAATAATTATATATTCTTTTTAATCCAGGTCTTTGAAAATGAATTTGATTCTTTTGATCTTTAGTGGACAAAGATGATTCTCTTTTCTTAATTTTTCTGTAATAAGTAACAGTGTATTTTATTTTACTTATGACCTTTGGTGTAATGTTTCTACAACAATGCTTGGACCTATTATTTAGTTTCACAAACCTTACGAGCTTTCAGTAAATATCTATTTTAAGATAAAAGCGAGAGAAAGTCTGTGCGGTGCACCATAGTATTTATTTTAATAATTTTTTTTATACAAAATGGCCTTTACCTCTATGTGAGTTGGGTTGTGGACTAATATTTTATGCCTTTATTATTATTATTATTATTATTATTATTATTATTATTATTATTATTATTATTATTATTATTTATTTATTATTATTATTTATTATTGTTGTTGTTGTTGAAGTTTACCTACATATCGGCACAAGTAGATATTCATGTAACATCATTAATATTCCTTTGCTTATGTTAATGTGTACAACAAGATTCACAATTTCCGAACCCTTTTTTTAACAACCTGTATATACATGTGTGTTTAATTTCTTTTAAAATAATGAAGTCTTAAATTAAAATTCTTATGACTATTTTCATGGGGCCGGAAATAATAGCGTTGACCCACAAACCCCCTCCCCTAAATTAAATTCCTGGATGTGCCACTAAATCCTAATATCTTCAAAATTAACCCTGCTATAAGTAAGAAACAATCCTGTTTGTCTATAAAATATGAATAAAACTATTTAGAGAAAGCATGGTCACCTCTTCTTACAAAACCACTGTTATACAATTAGGTTTTATCTAATCAAGAAACACTCTTTATGCAAATTATTTACAAGCAAAACAGAATCAAGCCTACTCTATAAAAAAACTTTTAACTTAAATTATGCAAATATATCACAGGGAACATTTTCAATAACTCAGGTTTGGAGGTAATATTAGTAACAAGGTGATAGACAATAATTAGCCAAGTCAAGGGTTTTACCTGAACAGGATATAAATAGGTTGAGGGAAGGGGGAGTAGCTGGGCTTACAAAAAGATGGAATGATAGATAATGCTGAAAAGGGGTTGGGGAAGAGAGGAAAAGGTGCTTCTGATGACAGACCCATCTAGCAGGAAACGATTGAACTTTTTCAACAGTTTAGACATGATTTAATTTGAAAATATCAAATTTTGTAAAAATTATTGTATTATAAATATTTGTTGTGTATGATAGAACATTATCTTATTCTATATAATAAAACTATATTCTTGTATTTCATATTTTATTTTAATTTGATTGAAATTATGTCTTATTGTAAAAAAGTAAATATTAACTTGTAACTTTTTTATTAATATAGTTCATTTTAAACTTACAAGTTAAATCTAATATAAAAAACTGCATGTTGTAATCATGCATAGTTTCTGAGAAATAGGCTGTACAAAATGATCGTTCTAATATTGGTATTGTTCGAATCGATAGATATTCTTGTTGTGTGTACCATTAGGCTACTAATAAAAATTATTTTTTTATTGCTAAATGACAAAGATCAAGTAGTAAGAAACATGGGTTAGGCCTACATTCAAACAACCAAAACATTTTTTTTCCCTTTACAAATTCAGCTTACTTAGCATAGATTCTACTAATAAAACTTAAGCCTATTAAACACATGCAATAATAAACCATTACAGGAAGGTCGATATGATCTAATTATTTTAACATGTATTACTAGACAGATAAATAGTTAAGCAATTATATTTGTTTATCACAGTTATAGCCACATCTAAATATCATATTCTTTAAATTGAAAAATGACACCTGGACATGGGTCCCGGGTTTGATTCCTGTGTCCAGGTGTAATTTTACAATTTAAAGAATAGGCCTACTTATTACTAGCCCTACATCTTTACCTAACCCAAATTCCACCTAGCCTTATTCTAGAGTCACAGGTGACTTGGAGGTCTAGGGGTAAGGTGTCGGACTTCTGTTCTGGGGGTCCGGTGTTGAATCCTCGATCTTAGCACATATTTATCTGATTGCCAAACCCTTCCTTCACCTCTGACAAGACGTGTATTAATCACAACTTGTAAATGTGAGGAATGCCGGGCCTCCATCGTGTTTCGGATTCCATGTTAAACTGTAGGTCCTTCATTTAATCTCACAATCACTTTAACATTACACATTAGCGTAAGTGCGTATAACCCGAACGGGTAGTAAGACGCGGTGATGATGATGGTGGTGATGATGATGATGATAGTAATAATAATAATAATAATAATAATAATAATAATAATAATCACCATCATCCACAATTAAACACACTTTTTTGTGCTTTGTAAAAAGTATATTTTATATTAACCTCTATTTTTACCAACATAAATATAGGTATAATGTTTATTTATTTTGTATAGGACGGATGATAAGTCCACAGACCCCTAAATAATTTTTTTTATGGTTCAAACAAATGATGTGATACCATCCCAGCCTATATAAAGTTACATGCATTACACTCCTTTGTAACTCATGTGTGAAATGAGAATTCTCACTAAGCTAGCTCAGAAGTAATAATTTCTGGTGCGTGGACTGCCATAGAATGCACTTTCATCAGAAGACATAAACTTTGTGCGGGGCACGGCATTTGGAAACTGTTTTAATAAAGCATGGCTGGCTGGAGTGTGCAGCTCAATGTATCCATCCGATAATTCATTAACGAGCATTGTGTGAAACGGCCTAACCTTCAATTCTTTTTTCGTATATTCTCGCATTGTTGGGATTTCACTGGAGAATGTGCAATCGAATCACCTATGGTGGCACATATTTACAATAAGGTTGTCTTTCCTTTACTTTGTGGTCTGTCAACACTGCTTGAAGCAAATGCACTTTTCTCCCTATCAAGCATTGTCACTTTATGAAGCGGCACTTTATTAAAGCGATTCTGGAACACATCCATTATTCACCCCATTGTTTGTCCAGTGTGTTGTTGTTCGTGAACTCATAAAATTATCTCTAACTGCTCCTCAACACTTTAACACGTTCGCTGAAAATATAAAGCAAAATCTGCGCAGTAATTCACACACTCTTAAGTTGACCCATAATGCATTGCAACACTATCTAGAAACAGCTGATTTGATACATATTTTATTTTCTAGTGGATATATATACATTAAATAATCCTCATGATGAGTGTTTTCAAAGTATAAAGCTGTGTTGTGGCACAATCCAATACATCGATACACATGCTTTACATTAACGCGTTATTTCAAATCTCCTCACAAAGGCCAACAAAGCTGTCTGCTAGCTTCTGGTTGTAGAGCGCATGCGTTAACAAATTCACATCGGTTTTCTCTGAGATTTGGTTGGTTCTCCTGTGCCGAACATCTCAGGGCGAACGAAGTAGAGATGAGTTGAACTTTAGCGGAGCAACTCGCGCTGATGAGGCGGAAATCTTGTGATTGGCTTAGAGCTCGTAACTTGACCACATTTCTGTTCTGCGCTTATTTTTTGTTGAACGTGTGAATCCACAGTTAACTGTTGCAGCTCACGTCAGCCATGCTGTAGTGTGTTACACTGAAATATCTATGAATGAGTGAGTAAACAAACTGTGTCACCTTGAAACCAACCAATTGCCAACTTAAGCCAAGAACCAAATAAACACTATTGCCAAAATACCTATTCAAATAACATGTTGATTAGCGTTAGGGGTATGAGGACTTCTCGTCCACCCTGTACAACAGATACACTGACAATATTATGTGACATAAAATTACTAGTTCATTCCTGTCCCAATGAGAAGCCCATTCCTTTCAATCAAAGCAAATCAATCCATTTCTTCTATAGTTTAGCTCCATTTGTTAATTTCCTTATTTAAAGAGAGTTCAATAATATAGGTGTTGCTTGCTATTGACTAAGGGCAGAATGGACTTATTTTTACTCTTAAGCTAGAAAATAAAAATAATTTTGTATCAAATAAACTACACAAATGATATGATAATGGTATTGTTTCAATAAGTCTTTTGAAAAAGCTATTGGTAAGTTACTTTGAATCATCTATACATTACTTCAAACATATTCTCATTTTTCTAAGTAAAACACTTATTGTTTTCTTTATAGTTTTTAAAGGAGGCCCTATTCAAACAATTATTGGGGATTGGGGGAAATGTGTCCACGCCAACCAACCATGCCAGTGTTCATTATTGCATTGCATTATAAGATTTTTCTAGCACCACCTCTTTCTACCTGTTCAGGTTATACACATATGTACTAATTACGCTAATGAGCTAGGGATGAGGAAGGTTGAATTTAGATGATGTGTACCTTTATTTCCGTGGAGGAAGAGTGGAAAACAGTTTCAAAATGGTTTTATACTCCAAATGGAAAAACCACCTTCATTACACCCGACTGGGATTTGAATCCCAATCTCCATGTTTTTGGCAGTCTAGTCTAACACGAGATTGATGCCCTAGACCAGCGGTTCTCAACGTGGGGTATGTGCAAGAAAGTTTGGGGGTACGTGAAAATATTCAAATAATGGCGGAAAGAGCTACATTTACCAGCAATGTAAGACAAAAGATCAGTCAAAAGTTATTAAATTAACTCAACTATAACATAAAATAATTTTATAATTATTAGTAAATTAGCAAATAAGTTAAATGTGTTGGTTTTTATTTTAACTTTTGCTTTTTGAATGTAAACGTATATTTAACCTTATTATTACATTGTTTTTAATCATATTATTAGACCATTTATTTTCATTTGCAACAAATAAATTAGAAATAACTACTCCCCGTAGTAATTAAACATTTTGATAAAATCAATAGCACAATTTATGGAAATGGGCTGCCAAGGGGTACGCAAGTGAAAAAAAGGTTTGGAACCTCTGCCCTAGACCATGCGACCCCAAAGCAGACTCTAATAATTAGTGGGTCAACTTGAACCTGAGAAAACCAGTCCTTGATCATCATAATGTAATAATAATGATATACTTTTTGGCTCAATTTGTATATATGAATGATTTATCTGTGTTTTGTACTATAGATTCCTGAATTTGACAATTTATATTTGGACATGAATGGGATAATACACATGTGTTCTCACCCAAATGACTTTGATCCACACTTCAGGATATCAGAAGAAAAAATTTTCAGAGATATTTTTCACTATATAGAGGTAAGAAATTTAGCATTTCCATTTTTATAAATATTGCTTATGTGCCTATTCAACATTTGTATTTTTAGATCAATATTTTCTGGACAATCTTTGGAAGTTAGTAGGCCTACAATGAATTGAACTTATTTGTAAACATTGTTTTTAAATACAGTATCAGCTTTTTTTTTTAGTTGGAACATTAATATATTTTGACAGCTCTAATTTTTGGTGAATATATATATAAAAATAGCTTTTATGTCCCGAGTTGGATTATTAAAAATAAGGATCGTTTGGTTCATGTTGGCATTGAAAGCATTGCTTATCCATTTTGAGCGAAATAAAACCTTGTTTTATGTTTACAAATATATTTTAAATTGCAAAACTGATATATTTTATAATTTTGGCAGAATCTTTTGTTTTCGCATCGTATCTGTCAAGCGGGATTGTGGGGCTGTCCCCACCACGAGGACCTATTAGAACCCAACTCAAACTTGCTTTTAGGGCATTAAATGGCACGAGGAATGATTTAGAATGGGTAATGAATATCAACACACAGGTTGAAAATCATTGTACTTATGGCACTGTCCGTATGGAGGGAACCACGGTTTAGTTAATATTAAATTAGCGCCTACACATGTTAAATATAGGTACCAGCATGCCTGTTTGAGGGTTAATTTGAATGTTTAAGAACAGATATTTGATTAGAAAATTTAATCTAAAACTTTATATAGAAGATTTAAATAATATGGTATAAAACTGAGTTAAATAGTTACAAATCACACATAAAAAGGATTAGGTAACTTACAATATTAAAACAAAACATTTTCAATTTAATCTATTTTACAATTTTACTAAAGTAACATTGTATAATCAATATTATTTCACTTTTATGTAATTTTAAACTATTTTACTCGTTTTTCTACCATATTATTTAAATATTACATAATGTTTTAACTTATTTTCTCTTAAAATATCTGTTTTTAAATTTCCATAATAATAGTCCTGTAGTTAAATTATTTTCAATCTAAAAAAAACTTAACCAGTCATATTCTCTCTTATGATTTATATTACTCTTTATTAAATTTAGCCTTAATGTTTTCTAAAATGTTAATGCCATTATTGTCATAATTATCAATAAGTTATCATTGTCTTTATGTTTTTGGCTCAGCACTTTTAGATTGACACAGGAGTCACTGAGTAGAAAAAATAATCAATAAGCTAGAAACAAGCCTATGTTAAACTACATTATTATTGAAAAAAATACACAATAAGGTATGCCTGTTTATTTTAATCTCTATTATTCCAGATTTTGATTCGTATGATCCAACCACAGAAACTATTTTTTATGGCAATAGATGGGGTCGCACCCAGGGCAAAGATGAATCAACAGCGTGGACGAAGGTTAGTATTTACACCTAAACTAAAGTTATATTACATATTTGTAAACGTCAAAGAAATGGACATTATTAACCCTTTTGCACTCCACACTTTTTCACTAATCTGATCTAAAACATTCAGGCCAATTCTCATATATTTACCTCTTAAGCTTTTAATATATCCTGAAAAAAGTATTGAACATAAAAGCATTAATACTATCAATACTATAAACATGAATTAGTGCCTAATGACTTGGAAATATGTAATAAGACAGTGTAGAAACACTGTACGTTACAGTAATGTAAAGTAATTGATTGTGAAATAAGACAATCTGAAAGGATAATTAGGTTAGGCCTGGATAGAAAAACACACTTCTCTCCACATTTCATCTCTTCTTAAACTATTGCACTATATTACACAATATTACTTTTTATACATTGTGTAATATAGTGTAATAGTTTAAGAAGAGATGAAATGAAGAGAGAAGTATGTTTTTCTATCTAGGCCTAACATAACTATTCTTTCAGGTTGGCTTCCTTCACTATCGATTACTACTTTACATCATTCTACAGTGTTTCTACACTGTCTTACTATACAATACTATAAACATGTAAGAGTTAGGAAGAAAAATTATTAGCAACATGGCCTGAATTTTGTTTACCTAAAAAGATTGAAAAAATTTATAAAATGACCTAAAGATTCTAAAAAATAAATTTAAATTTTCAAAAAATGACAGAAACTCTCCATAAATGCATATGACTAAATCAAACACACACTTCACATATGTAAATAAAATAAATAGTACGGAACTCCGCACAGACTTTCTCGCTCTATTGTTTAGAAATGGAGATAGTTACTCAAAACTTGTAATAAATGTTAAACGAAATAATATACACTAACAAACCTAAGCATATATTGTATTATACCTATGTAAAACATTTTTTGAGTCCTGGTTTTAAATTTTATAATTTTATTTTTAAAGAACTAATGTTCTCGTTTGTATGCTTGGACCGATAAAAAAAGATCAATACCTGGTCCACAAGGGTCAACACTTCGTATTAAAATTTCGACTTACGTTTAAAACTTTCGACATTTTATTAGGTGTTGCACATCTTCATGTCATCGCATTGCTATTAAATTCCTCATTTATAAATTTTGACCAATAAAAAATATAAATATTGACTATTGAGTCTAAAATGGAGATAGATAATTGTTGTACAAACATTTCTACTAAGAGGTTTAAGAAAAAATAACAAACTTTTTCAGAGACTTATATTTAATTACTCTATGGCATTGGAGAAATATTGCGCTAAAACTTAAGTAGTATCTCTTTACAACTAAAGCTCACAAAATTGTAATAATATATTTGGCCAATATCTCAGAAACTATTGGTTTTATAAAAATATAGTTCATATGAAAGTTTTTTATTTTAATAGTACTACAATTTTGCAATGATAAGTTACTTAGTATCTCAAATATTTGCGGAGATATGGACATTTCTGCTTCTGTAAAGTACCCTAAAAGTCATGTTCATGGAAAAATGAAAATAGCCAGTTTATTTATAATCTTAATCAACGCCTATATACGAATTTTAATCAAAATCGTTAGAGCTGATTTTGAGAAAATCGATTTGTTCTCTTTTCGCCCTTAATTAAACTACTCTTAATTTTAAGTTTAAACAGACACACATACAGACAGCATTGCAAAGACCACTTTTTAGGGTTCAGGAGCTCATGAGACATCAACATCCATCAACATTTCAGGTTAGATTTTTTTAAAAGGTCTCAATACTTTACCTTTTGTGTTCGAAAAGTTAAAAAATATTAATATTTGTGTATAGCTTGAAAGTTATTGGTTTTATAAAACTATGATTCAAATAAAATATTTGTATTATAAATAGATCTACATATTTGTAATGATAAGGAATTTCATATCTCAAACAGTTTCGGAGATATGATAAAAAATGATAATTTACGTGTCAGACTGGAGACCTTAAAGTCATTTTGTGAAAATATTGAGAGTAGCCATTTTGTTTGGAATATATATAAATGTTTAGAAATGAAATTTAATCAAAATCGTTATAGCTGATTTTGAGAAAATGATTTTTTCTCTTTTAGCCCTTCAGTAAATTATCCTTAATTTTAAGGTTTGATATCCAATCCCAAAAAACCCTTGGGGCAACCCTATGGAAACCTAAGATAACAAGTTTTAGCCCGATCGGTAAAATAGTTTAGGCTCTAGTCGGAGGTACAGACAGACGGAAATTCAAAAATCACTTTTTCGGATTCAGGGAATCATGAAACGTCAAGATTCATCAAAATCTTGAGTTCAATTTTTTTGACGATCACAATAATTTCTCTACCTGTAAGATAGCGAGAAAGTAAAAATACATATGCAATAAAAATCTTTTAGCAAAAATCTCTTGCATTCTGCTAAATATAATCTTGATTTAAAATAACTCCTTTAGAATAAAAGCTATCCCCTCCCAAGGCAACCCTGTCTAGCTATGTTTCACTGTCTCACCAGGAATGTGTATTTGGACAAACATAAAAGCAAAGAAGATACAAAGTTCATTGACTACATTATCTTCTAATTCTGACAACCTGCATGTTTAAAACATTTATGCGATAATAAGATATTGATATTATTTATTAATATACTTATTAGTTGACCTCTGTGGTCTTGGGGTAAAGTGCTTGCCTCAGGACCCACTGTTCATGATTTCAAGCCTAGCTGGGGTTAACGGATTTTCCTTGAGCAATAAAAATCCGTAACACAACTTCTTTCGGAGGGTAAGTAAAGTTGTTGATCCCATTTCGATTGTGGCATGTAAAAGAACCTTGGAAGGTATGTGAAAATACCTTTTTTGGCAAAATTGGTATGCCTTTTCACTCTTGCTCATAGAAATTCTCATGTGCTGATATAATCAGTCTATTCAGAAAGTGCCCGTAAAATATCTCAAATAAATAAAATAAAATAATTATTCAACATAAATGCCTCAAAATGACTTAAAAATTATACTCAAAATTGCTTAAAAATGATACAAACCAAGAAAATATGACTTAAAATTCAAAAATGACCAACATATCACTTTTAAAATATACATTTCTAGTTCTACAACCAGGGGATCATGACGAGAGTTTATGTACAGATGAGCATTGTCTGTGATGTACCAAAAGATGATGACATATAATCAAAATCCAGATCCTGGTCATAATTCACTATACGAGTAATTTGCAAATTAAATCGAACATTTGGAAAATGAAATTGTAATGTATAATTCAGAGGTGATTAAATAAATTTACTCTGTTTTCTGTTTTCATTAGACATCCTGCAAGAAAAAATATTTATTTTTGTAAAATTCAATTTTAAGTTTGGTGTCTGTAGTGTTGTCCGATTCTGAACTAAGCCTAAGTCTTACATAACTTTTTGTAAAATAATATATATATATATACAAACTTTTGGATTCAATACCTGTGTCTCACCATTGCCTAGTTAAAAAAATCCAAATAAACATACTTTGTATCAATCATAATACAATCTAAAGAAAATAACAAAACATTAAAAGTTAGAAAATGAAATAATAGAATGGTTAAACCTAAATATTTCATTAAAGGTTTCGCTCTGCCAAAGAAGCCGAAGTCCTGGAAAAACAAGCCTTGGCAAAAGGCGAAGCACTACCGAAAGAGGAGCGTTTTGACTCCAACTGCATCACTCCAGGGACAGTGTTCATGGCCAGGCTTCATGAGCAGCTCAAATACTTTGTAGCACATAAGATCACGACAGATGCTATGTGGCAAAAGTGCAAGGTCATTCTCTCTGGACATGAGGTACGTATGTTGGTCATAATACCAAAAAAGTTAACTTAGCTTGATTCTGATTTGGAAAGCTAAGTGTACTAAGGGTGTTCCCTTTCACAACAAGCTACCCGCTCCAAACTCCAACTGATTTTCCATTTCTTCTCTAGATGAATACAAGTGTATTTATTTAAACTTGTAGCATATTAATGCATGCTAGCATACTCTCTCCCCATTCCTTTTCCTCGGGTGTTTGGTGAAACTGCCGCTAGGCGTCGCAAGCACAGGAAAGGGTGTTGCCCGGCGATAAGGACAGTTGACTCGCATTTGAAAAACTGAGAGGTAACATCTGATCTACCTGACGAGGCGTTACATAGTTTATAGCCTTTTTATATTTTTTGTTTAAATAAATGGTTTGTGTTGAAAACGTATGATTTATTATACTTTATTATAATGTGGACCCCAGATATTTTTCTGAAATGGCACAGGTAACCCCAAAGGCATTACAAACTTCTCACTCTTAGTTCCTGTTACCTTTAGTTATATGAATTAAATGGTTAATAGAAGAGATGGGTTGAATCGTATATTTCTCAAATACAAATCTTAGATTATTTTTTGAATCTTGAATCTAAATTAAAATCCTTGAATGTTTAAAAATGGTCAATATTGGTTAAAAAGTGAAAATATTTAAAACTGAATTCAAACCACCAACATGGGCGACCTTAAGTTTTCAAAATAGAGAATCTCCTATTATCTGACTTCTTAGCTCAGTCAGTAGGGTGTCTTTCTACTGAGCTAAGGGTCCTGGGTTTGATTCTCGGCATGGCTGAAAAAATTTATCTTTGGTGAAATGTGGGTTTACCCTTTCACAGTGATGAATTAACGGCCGGGGACTGGATGTTGTGCCTGTCTTAGTCTTAAGTTATATTATAAGGCATATGAAGTCGGGCCACAGGCTGGAAACAATAATGGATGCAAAGTAAAGAATCTCCTATTTTATATATATATCTAAACTGCCACTGACAAATTGTATATTTTGTTTGTCATGTCTTTTATCTCATAAACAATGAAGATAACTCTTTTTTATTAAATTAAAAATAAAATTTTATAAAATGTTGGAATTTTATTTTATTCTTCCAACTACACAAGTCTATATATCATTCTTGCTATCACTTGCTTAAAATTGTTATTTGAAGTTTAGGTCTTAATAGTAATTGTATTCGAGATTTTTGTTGTTGTTGAGATTTTTACCTATCTTAAATCTTTCGAATACCCTAGGATTAGAGGGATTTAAGGAATCAAGGATTTAAGCATCCCATCTATAGTTAATAGTCAATACATTGATTATAAAGAGTACTAAACTAGTTTTAAAATTAATTTAGAAAATAACAGTGAGATGTTTGTAGTCCTACACTAAATATTTATTGCTCCTTTCTTACAGGACAGTTAAAAGTAAGACTCTTGGACATTTATACATGTATATCATCATCATGATCATCAGGACTCGTCCAACCTGTGCCATGTCAGTTTAGTAAAATGCCTTCGTCTTCCCCCGTCCTTCCTCTGGCCTAGTAATTTAGAATCTTGGGGTAAAGTGCTCGCCTCAGGACTCGATGGTCGTGGGCTCAAACCCAGCCAAGATCGACAAATTTTTCTTGAGAGATAAAAATTTGTAGCATAGCTTCCTTCGGAGGGGAAGTAAAGCCGTTGGTCCAATATCGATTGTGGCGTGTAAAAGAACTCGAGAAGTTATGTGAAAATACCTTTCCGGCAAAATTGGTAAGCCCTTTTGTTCTCACTCATAGAAACTCTTGAGTGCTAATATAATCAGTCAGTTCAGAAAGTGCACATTAAATAACTCAAATAAATGAAAAGAAAAAAGAGTAATTTTGAATTTGCTATACCTATGTTAATGTATTATTGCGCACACTTTTATTTTTTCCACTTCTAGGGGTTTATGGAGCTTCAAAAACTATGACTTTATTATCATGAAAGTTCCGACTTTTATAACTATAAAACGCCCTAATAAAAAATTCAACTAAAATCCACATTTATTTTCAATCATTTTCATTCTGAGCTTTTATGTTTATTAAAATTAAAGTTCACATGTCAAAAATCTGCACGCCCATTGAATAACATGTAATAATTAGTCAAACCAGTTTTAAAATTTTTGCTGATTTTTGGTGTCGGTTCTACTACCTCATTGCTCGGTTTCAAATTCAACTCTTTCACCTCATCTTTTCACCTGTTTGGGTCATAAGAATTATCTATTGGTTACACTAATTAGTTAGAGATATGGGAGGTTGAATTTCGTAGGGAATGGACCCGCACTTGTGTGAAGAAAGAGTCAGGAACTTTTTAGGGAAAACCTTAACACACCTGACCAGGATTTGAACCCCGAGCTTCTCTTCATTGGCAGTCCAGTCTATTGGGACTACGGACCTTTCAACTATTGAAGCAGGTCAAATTTCATCCCACAAACTAATCAAGAGCCATTGTGTTTGCCGCTCTTTAATATGGGTTGACACAATATAATATTCAGCCTTATTTATTTTGGCTTTGGGATTGAAGATTGAAGTTGGTTTTGCATCCCCTTATTTACATCCTGACTAGAATTATAATTGGTCAGCAATTGACTGTGAGAAATAACGTGAAATGTATGCTATTCCAGACTCCTGGGGAAGGTGAACACAAGATAATGGACTACATTCGGTTCATGAAGAGCCAGCCTGACTATGACCCCAATACCAGGCATTGTCTGTACGGCCTGGACGCTGATCTCATCATGTTGGGGCTTTGTACCCACGAGCCTCACTTCTCATTACTCAGAGAAGAGGTACAAACAGAATGTGCATGCGGGAACAATCACTATGCATCTATGTGGGTCTTCAAATGAGTGATTTTTAGCTTATTATTAGCTGTGTTGGCATATTATTATATTTAGGGTCTCGATAGTTTGAGTTTAATGGGATTAGGCCCACCATATACTCTCAAAATCAAATTACTTGGGATAACTTTATAACATTAAAATATCTTTTTTTATGTAAAAAATACTTTAAGAACAGATTACCAAAACAATTTCACATGTATACACATAATATGTTCACAATGCTCTTAGGTCTGGGCCTATACGATTGTCAGTCCGATAATCAGCCAATAATGTCTGATAATGGCACATTTAGTAACTGATAAGCATTTTTCTCACAGATTCTGAAATATTTTCCTAAAGGGGTCTCACATGTCATCATTTTTAAGCTCTTGGCACACAGTTTTGTCCTGTGTCCTGTGTTCTGATACTAAAAACTAAATTTATTTTAAATAATTTAGTAAACATCAAGATGGCTAAATAAGTTACGTTTATTTAATCATATATACACTATGTACACAAACCCACCTATTTAGTGGGATTTCTGAGCTTTCATTTCACACGACAGTTTGTTGATATCTGGAGTAAGTTTGGATATACAGTCAGAGTACTGTGTGCAGATGTTTGTCTATGATGTGGTAGAGCTACTTTGATTTTATTATCTTCATTCTTGAGAATTTTTTTTTTCATAAATGTAGGTACTACCAAATGCACACAAATATTTACTGGCGAATTTTAATAAAGCTGGCAGTTTTTCACCGCTAAGACACATAAAAATCCTCAAGATTTCCAGATTTGTATTAACAATACAAAAATAATCCTCAGTCCACATTTCATAAAATATGCGACACTATTTACTTTTTTAAATTTTGAAAGGGACATGATAACTTATAAACGGTATATGAAAAAGTACACACCACACTGATATTTTATTTGAACCTATAGAAGCCACGACTATGTATACAAATTAAAACTGTAGGTACACCACTACACTGGTATTCAATACTTGTAGTGGTGTGACCTGTAATAATCTGCTTTGGAATGTGAAAGAATGAAATTCTACAAGCAGACAAAGCTCTTGGTCTTAATTAACTCATATCCAATGATGGGAATGATTGAAATGTAACCATGGCATTTACAACAAAACAAAAAGTTAAGTAGAGTTTACAGTAAGATGTTAGGACTAAACCAGCTGGTTATAAATAATTGGACCTGATAGTTTGTTTAATCCTCAGGCTATGGAGAGTCTTAAGACATGATACGTGAGTAATATTTTCAATCCAACATACAAAACACTAAAATAAAGTTTACATTGCCTTTATCGAACATGAGCCGTGGGCCTTATGTTGGGCACCTCTTCTCTAAGTAAACAGTTACTTCTTTCATCGTTAACAAGAGAATGGGAAAGATGGGGGTTTGAGAATAGATAGGCCAGTGAGAGACGGAAGCTGGATTGCAGTGGTTGTTAGTAGGGAGGGATTATTTTTGCATATTCATCCACAAACAACTAGCAAACATACGCCTGAACCAAGAGAGGACAATTCAAGGGAAGCTAAAACTGGGAAAGATTCAAGGAAAGTCACAACTTTAACAAATTAAGAATGTAAATAAAAATTATTATTTTTTTGCTGCCATTGTGGTTACATGAGCTTCCAATTTAAAAATAACTGGTTTTCTATGAAACTCAGACTTTAGTATGATTTAAATAGATCACGGCACTATTAATTAGAAGAAAATAAAAACGTTTTTGTCTATTTAAAAATTTACTCTTTTTTGACATTACATGGTTTTAGAAGGAAGCTAATCATATGATGTGGGCCTATTAATTCTTTCAAATATTAATCTGGGGGGGAAAGATATACATTTTAAATCTAAGGGTGCTTTTTAGCAACTATTTCAACCATCCTGTTTGTTTTTGTCACAAGGTAAAATTTGGCAAAAACCAGAAAAGAATCTCTACCCCTGAGGAGACCACATTCTTCCTCCTCCACCTTTCGCTTTTGAGGGAATACCTGGAACTGGAGTTTGATGCACTCAAAGAGAAACTAAAATTTCCCTTTGACATTGAGAAAATTATTGATGATTGGGTAAGTTTTTTTGTATCACCGTGTCCAACTACCTGTTCAAGTTATGCACATAAATGATATTTACTCTACTATGGTAGGAATGAGTAAGGAGGTGTTTGAGAGATAATAGATCTGTATTTGTGTGGCGGGCGGGTGGGAAACCATTTAGGAAAAACAACTCTCAATAGACCTGATTGGGACTCAAAGCTCGATCACCCCATCATCAGTAAGCCTGTCTAAACATGAGAGTGACTCCTTAGATCGTTTGGCCACTGAAGCTATTTTACAGAAAAGTATTGTTTTAAAATAAAAAATAAATGGTTTTTAAATCATTAAAAAAATCGAGCCATAATACCAATTAATAAATTATATAATTAATTTTTAAATATAATGTGATAGGAACCAAATTATTATTTATGCTTCATTTAAATCAGTATTGAAGATCTTGACACTATAGAAAACATTCTAGATTAAAGTAGTAAGAAGCGTTATAATATTGGATAAATAATTATTAGAATAATTGAAGTAAGTTTGGTTTTTTTTAGCACTGCGTCTTACTACTTGTTCAAGTTTTCTCAATTTTTTATCATGATTGTTTTTACTTTTTATTTTTATTTATTATTAAATCACTTTGGAATTAAATTAATATATTTTCCCTAATATTTACCTTTTTTATTTGTCACTTCATTTAGTACAAACTTA
>CABFWO010007779.1:5176-22595 GCA_902155825.1 Timema genevievae | reverse complement strand
GTTGCAATGTTCTGTTCGGAAAACCGTCCACACTTGTCGCGAACATGTTCCTGTTCGTTGTTCTGTTCGTTGTTCGGTTTTATTCTTGACGGGTCTTTAAGAGTTCGACCCCCCTCGCCCACCCATACACAGATAGCATCTAACTTATATTGCTAACACCAGTCGTGTATCTGTCATTATGAAGAAGGGGAGACAAAAATAAACCGTAAATTAATATTACCTTATTACTTTAGTTATCTACTTATATTTAATTCCAGCCAATGGTTGGGATTTTAAAATAATATTATATTAACCATCGATTTTTGTGCATATGACATGACAGAGTTTACAATGGCACTCTCAACAATAGATAACATATCAATTCGTCTCCTTCAATTTTTATAACTATAATAAAATTAAATCATTTAAAAATAATTTTAACGAGCATAATACACAAAAGAATGTCTTCAAAGTCAAATCTAAAATCTAGTAACTAACACATTTTGTAGAAAGCCAATGCTCTTATGTCCAAGCAGGAAAACCTATCATAATTTCATATTTGTTATAGAATACCAGTATTGTTTAGCTCACTTGTAATTTATTTTTATACGTGAAATAGTTTTTTTTAGCACCGCGTCTTACTACCTTTTCAGGTTATACGCATTTATACTAACTACGCTAATGAGCTAAGGCTGAAGAAGGTCAAATATGAAGGAAGTGTACCCACATTTGCGGGGAGGGAGAGTGGTAAAACTATTTAGGAAAAACCACCCTCAGTACACCCGACAGGGATTCAAACCCCGATCTCTCTGTCATTGGTACTCTTGTCTATTGCGAGAGTGACGCCTTAGACCATGCGACCACCGAAGCGGGCAACTAATAATCAGGGCCCGGATTTTGATCACCTAAAATTGATCCAAAAATTACCTATAAAATGACCTAAATAATTCTAAAAAAATGATTTCAAATAATGACTTTAACATATGAACAAAAATTCTTAATAAATGCACACGCCTTACTCAATCAAATACGTGCTTTACAAATGTAAACTAAAAATTATCAATGCAATAAATGAAGTCTTTAACAACCAAATTCTTGAATTCTGCTAAATATAATATTGATTTACAGATATCTGCTTGAGAAGTAATAGCTACCCCTCCCAAAGCAACCCTCTCCAGCCTAGTTGCAATATCACCAGGAATGTGTGTTTTACAACCAAACAAGCAAAGAGGACACACAGTTCATGACCTACATTATATTCTCATTCAGTCAACTGTATGTGG
Source organism: Timema genevievae (assembly GCA_902155825.1). Classification (NCBI taxonomy): domain Eukaryota; kingdom Metazoa; phylum Arthropoda; class Insecta; order Phasmatodea; family Timematidae; genus Timema; species Timema genevievae. The sequence continues at coordinate 21,333 of CABFWO010007779.1, read as the reverse complement.
AAAAATGTATGCATCTATAAAATACTAATAGTATTAAAAATGCTACTAAATCAACATGAATACCTTAAAATGCCTCAAAAATGTTTAAAAATTACTCGAAAATTCCTAGAAATTCTAAAATATAACTTAAAAAACGAAAATCAAGAAAATATGACCTACATTACAAAATGACAAAAAATACCTAAAAATGACCTATAAAATATACAATTCTTCAACCAGGGGATCATGAACAGAGTATGTGTACTTTAAGCATTGATTGTATGTGATGTACCAATAAAATGATGACGTCATTATAATCCGGACCCTGATAGTAATTAATTTACTATCTACTTGATAAACCTTACTATCATTACCATATATGTTTCTTTCAGAAAATGAATGTCAACTGAAACAAGCCTGAAAATAAGCCACAATACTTACCTCCACCCCTGACGCTATTTCCTTGGTCCGTCTAATCCTCTGACGAGAAATTAAGAGCGTTCATCATAGCAGGCCCAATTCATCTCCCGGCTCGCGCGAAGTATGAAAGTTAAAGGGAAAATAAAATACCAAGATATATCAGAAATGTGCGCAGTGCATTCGTATTTGAATGATTACTCGAAACTTTCCGCAGTGACGATGGGGGACAAAGCGACAAAGTTTCTCGTTAATAACTACAGTATGCCCCTATTAAGAGAGAGTAAAGATTTGTGCATATTTCTTAGCTGTGAAACCATAATAAATTGGTCAAAAAACGGCCTTTTCAATGCAGTTTTTATCCGAATATCATTTAATATATTTCAACAATGATCTGTATTAGGAACTTCTATTAACTCTGTATCTCCATTAATGTTTAATCATAAATGATTCACGCGCGGTCCAGTGTTCATGTAAATTTACTATTTCGAGCCGAATGTATCACAAAGTTGCTGGGGATGTGATGCACGCTCTTAAAGCTCTCCCACTAGCCAATCAATCATCGATATATGTTTCCACCTTCACAGGATACTCTTCGTGACAAGTAGTGAGCAGTGAGCACGTATTTCAGCTTCACCCCGATAAAGATTATTGGTCAGAAGTGGAGGAAGGAGGGTGGGTGATGGCAGGGGCTTAGCGGCATCACAGTCTGCACGATATTATAAAACAGAAGGATTATCCTCTCTTTATCGAAAGGTCAATGGTCCAAGTGTATGTGACAAGAGCTATATGGAAACTTACCCCTTGTTTACAACAGAATAAACATCACGGTTAAAAAAAAAACTTCAACTAATTTTAGTCCAAAACTATAATTTTTTCAAATTAATTTTTTTTCTAAAACTACACTTTGTTCAATTTTTTTCTTTTTTTGCTCTGTAACTTAGTACCAGTTCGGGTTATTCGAATATTCACTAATAGCTTTAATGTGTTAGTTATGAGAAATATTAAATTAAGAAGAAGTGTACTCGCATTTGTGAGGAGGGAGAGTTGAAGAAATCCTTAGGAAAACAAACACCCTCAGTACACCCGACCGAGATTCAAAGGGCGCACTTGAATTGCGAAATAGAGCATACCTGTCAGCCGGTGTACATGAATTTCAGAACAACCTGTAATCCCATTCAAATCTTAGCCCCTAACCTAACCTAACCTAGCCTTCATTTTATACTTTGAACAAAGTCATTATGAATTTAATTTTTACTCCGCAGTTAGTGTAAGGGTATTACCAACCTCGAGTGAGTGGTTCCGCAATTCGTGACGCGTTAGAGCGTTTGACCACCGATGCAAGTAATATTATTTCGATATCGATACCCACTGTGAGAGATAATTTTCTTTCGATACCACATCCCTACTTAGAAAACAGCACGCGTGACACCGGTCAGTTGTTTCTTCATGATTTGCAACGAAGAGAAAGAGGTGTTGCCCTGTTCTAGTATCTCTGCAGAGGGAAGGAAGATGAAATTTGATTAAAGGTGAAAGGGGTTCCATATTCAGTCCGGTTACAATCATAACCCCTTGCGAGACTCACGAGACATTCAACGTGACGAAAGTCCCGGACCGGACCGGACTACTCTTAGGCCGGTCCGGCTGAAAACGAGAGTTACTCTATCTAGAGCTGTGTTGGTACTCAAGACATGTACTTCCTCTGTAGCGAGAGCGACCGGTATTGCATCGGGTTAGGGGGACATTAAGGGGCGGGGGAAGGTAAGACACTTCATAGTAGCTGTTACCATAGAGAAAGGAATCTCTATGCTGCTACTCACCTGTCAAACGTTACTACTATTTTCTGCATTTAATCGCGGCAAGTAAGCCAGTCTGGTCCGTGCACACCTTTGAAAATGTCGTCTGTCGGTCATCGTAAGCACCGTTACCGTTAATATGCATCTATATATGCATTCATCCTAAATTTTGAAAACAACCCCATTCAGTTCATGACACATTTTGGTAAAAAATTGTCCTTCTAGACGTTTCTTCGGATATAGTTTTCAATTTCTGTTTCCCACAATTCCTCGTATTTCCGATAAATATGAAAAAACCGGATTATATCACTTGACCACTTCAAAAAATCTTTTATTTCTCAAACAGGATTATAATCAAACACAGCTCATTAGCGGTTACTGCAGTGATGAGGACGTGCCTTAGATATCACACGAAGCTACTCCCACGCTTTTAATAAGGCACCCACATGTTTAGCAATGGAGTCGTTTCCTTACAGGCGGTGACCGCTTGCGGCTGCTGTCAACGGCTCTGGCCACCGCGGCCCTACTCCTCTCGAACCAGCCGCAGTCGCAGCCGCCCGTGTGTTCGGAACGCTTTCCTCTAGTTTTTAAAGGTTTTTATTCAACATAGGTGATTCAAAAGTGTTGTTTACTGTGTTGGAAGATGAAAAGTTGGTGGAAACAGTTGCAAACTATCCATCAACTATGATTTAGAGAACCCTCTTTACAAGGGTCAAGTCGCTAAGGATAATGAGTGAAAATAAGTAGCAGATCAATTAGGAATATCAGGTAAAGAAAGACAAAGAAAATTTATTTATAATAGTCTACATTTTTATAATGTAAAAAGTGTAAAAGTGTTAAAAATAATTATGTGAACATTAATGAACATTATTGAACAGTGTTACGTTAGTAAAATATTAACATTATTATGTTTAAAATGGTTTCTAATGTTAATTATATGAGATATTTTTAGTAATTTAATTATACTGTAATTAACTATAAACATTTACTACGAAGAGCTTGTTCTTCTGACATAATTCGTTTGCCATACAGTTTTACCTTGAGGATTTATTTCAGAAATGAATCTCTCACATAAAATCCACCGAGGTTGGTGAAGCCACCAGCGCTGATAAGTGGCGTGAACTTTTTAGATGGTGATGTGTTGCATATATCAAATTCATAGTATGGTTAAAACAAAGGTAAAAAATATATTTTAATATGTAGTAAATTTGATAAGATACATTAATAAAGTTATGTTGGGTGAGAAATAAACTTGTTATTTCAACTTACCTCAATGATATAGCTAATTTTTCATCAGCGGTGATTGGATACTGAACTCTAATTTTAGGAATCACTTTAGATATAATCTTTTATCAAATCAAGGATGAAGTTATTATTATTATTATTATTATTATTATTATTATTACCGTGTCTTACTACCCGTTCGGGTTATCCGCACTTACGCTAATGTGTAATGGTAGGGTGATTGTGAGATGAAATGGAGGACCTACAGTTTAACGTGGGATCCGAACCACGGTGGAGGCCTCGCATTCCACACATTCACAAGTTGTGATTAATACACGTCTTGTTAGAGGTGAAGGAAGGGTTTGGCAATCAGATAAATCTGTGCCGGGACCGAAGATTGAGCCCCGGACCCCAGCACAGAAGTCTGACACCTTACCCCTAGACCACCAGGTCACCAAGGATGAAGTTAAATTGAAAAATGTTCATTCCGAAAAATTATCTAAACTTATTTTTTCGTCTTGCAACAAGTGTCAATTAAATAGTGTTTTGAAATAACCCTCTTCCCGTCGTCCTTTAAAAAATAGGATTCACATCAGCATTTCCCTCATCTAAACACAATTGTAATATCTCGTCATCCTCAGCGTTTTATAGCAGTAAATGAAGTAAAAAAACCCATCGTTTTCACTCATTGTGACGAAATAAAACTAGATTCACAGATCGATGGTCGCACGCGACTGACGCACGGAAGAAAACAGCGCTGGCAACTTGGGTCACGCGCGGCGGCCGCATGCGTCAGCCATCTCGAAGGAAACGCACCTTACTAATAGCGTGGGAGTAGCTTCGTGTGATATATGTCACGTCCTCATCACTGCAGTAGCCGCTAATGAGCCGTGTTTGCTTATCATCCTGTCTGAGAAATCAAAGATTTTTGAATTGGTCAGGTGATATAATCAGTTAAAATTTTTTTATTGGAATCGCGGGAAACAGAAATTGANTTTTTCAAAATTTGTGACCATGGAGTAGCGAGCTACTGGCGAGTATAAAATGTTCAACTTTCAGTCGCTAGTTGCACATGTGAGTGGCGACTACCATGTTTGTCACACAAGGTGACTAGTTAGTGGCTACTCCAATAGCGACGAGTAAAGTCGCCTCGTGTAACACAGGTTTAATGGGTGCAAATACAGTCTATCCATGCATTGTAGTGGTGGTAGCTGACATATAGTAGACGTTCGCGGATCTACTCTCATGTATCCATACGCCAAACCATATGACACAAGATCATGTGTTGAGCTGCTGTCACTCTGGGCAGTCAAAACTTTCAAAACAAATAATCTGTTTTTAATCAATTTTCTTTTAAGATTTTATTTATATTTTTGAAACACGAACTAAAACAACCGTTTGAAAGTTTCATATTTTTTGTGTGAAAGTGGCGTCTATGGTAATAAGGCGGGTAAACGTGGTACTAACATGTTAATCATCCCATACAACTTAATACCATACAAGTTGCACTCTATTCTTAAGCACACATGTGTAAAACTGTTGGTATACATTGTTATCCATGTTGTAAGTACAGTTAATATGTAAGCGGCCGCCACCTGTTCGTGAAGATAGTGCCAACAATTACAGATAAAGGATGTCATGAACCTATATAACAAACCCTTGGGCCGTTGATCTCAGTTTTCTAGACCGAAGCCGCTGCCTATTTATTCAAGTAGCTCCTTATTTGTTCTAACGAGGCTGAGTTGATCTCATTTCAGACACACTGCTTCACAGAAAAATCTGGAAGCTCCAGGGATCGAACCCGGGACTTCTGTATCTGACGCCAGGAAATCTGACCCCTTGATCACGTGGCTAAATATATGGTTGAGTGGTTGGGTGCAGTAACCCCCTCCTATCTCCCCATTTTGTGATTGAATCTAAGATAATAGTCTGACTGGGTCCAACTGGTTGGTTCCCAAAATACAAATGGGTGATAATGGTAACAATAGTTATTGTTACTTTGTTGTTATCTTTAAAAGTTATTATTCTAAATGCATTATGTATTATATTAATTGATATAGTTTCAACAATTGATTAAAAACTAGTTGTACTTTCATCTCATCCAAGTGGACGGTTACTCTCTGGTCAAATTGTAGAGCACTGTGCACTTTTTTCAAGTGTTCATTGCGTATGTATATATATTACAGAACATAGCCTAAAACAAACATTAATGAATAGTTTTACATCCAGCAACAATGATTGTTCATAGTACCATACTGCTGTTTCTAGCCGGCATTATTGTAAGTATTTATATAGTGGTATTTTTTATAGTGTTTCAATAAATAATTGTTGTTGGCATGCTCCTTTTTTGTGTTGAATTTTATTTTGATGTTTAATTTATTTTAGATAATTGAAAATTATTATTTTTTTAATTGGGTGACATTTTGAGTTCACTCAGAACCAAATGGCAGAACTATCTGTATCAGAATTATCTGAAAGAGTTTATAAAAGGAGACTGCACCGATACTAATTCCCAATTTCAATGATAGCCATTTTGTATCCAAGGGCCTTTACAAATGGTATAAAGATATGGTATCTATATTGTTGAAACTTTAAGAAAGTAAGCAAAATTATAAATTAAAAATAATTGGGTAGTTTAGTTGCGGGCGTAAACAGAAAAAAAGAAATTTTCTTGAAATCGGCACAAAGGATTTTGATTAAAAATTGTATATAGACACTGTTTAACATTAAAAACAAACTGAAGTATTTCATTTTTCTGAGAAAATGTCTTACATAGATGAGATAAAATTAGGTTTTATTTTTTATATTTTTATTTATTAAAAAATATAAATAATTTAATAATTCATTCTCACTTTATCCACTTTTATAATAATAACTGACAGAAATATGGCCTACTTTTTTTACAAACAAAGCCCAACCTTCCATGCGCTTATCATAATTGAAGGTTAGGCTTTGTTAGGTTGGTTAGTATTAAACTTAACATGTCTTAGACAGGCCTAAAAACCAGTATGTTCATAATTCCACAAGTAGTTTAAAATTCAGTTGGAAATTGTGGAACTTGGTCAAGATGCAGTATGAATGGATACGGCTCATTTTACTAATCTCAAGGTCAGAGATCAGGGTAAAATAAAAGTATTCCTCTTAACTTGCATTAAATTGCATGAAAAGCTTCTCTAAGTTCACCCGTGTTGAAAATGTAGAGTCAGGGACACACCTATATATGCCTGGACTTGGAACCAAGCCATATATGGTGACGTGAGACCACCTTCCCCCCTCTCCCTACTGCCCCTTCCTCTTACCATCATCTGGAACCTGTTCAAGGAAGAACATGGCGGACAAAATGTCTCCGATAAATATCTTTGAATCAATTTTAATGAGACGATAGCTTGCAGCCAAAGCTTTAACATCCTCTTGTTTATATATACAGTATATACATAAATATACATATTTTTATTTGCATAAATTAAATATATATAATTTTGAATTTGTATTGGAACAAGATAAATATAATATTCCGATACATGTAGCTCTTATAATAGTTTGTTTGTAAATAGTTCTTGTATTTCTCCCCAGGTATCAGCTTCGTGCCAGAACCTGACAGTGACAGTAGCTCAGGGCACCTTAAGAGGACAGGCTGTCACCTCCAGCTATGGATTGACTTACTACAGCTTCCTGGGGATTCCCTTCGCACAACCACCAATAGGAGACTTGCGCTTCAAGGTCATAATATCATCTATTAGTCCAACAAACATAGGAAAAGCCCTTTAGAAAATACAAACTTTTATTTTTTGCGGCCAGAATTGATAGCATTTTACTAAACAGGTTCATCGAAAAATGTGTCCGGGATTCCATAATTAAATATCTCCAGACGTATTCGAACCATTCACTTGATTAGTGTAGTAAAATGTGTGACAAAACTGCATGATTTATTCTATATAGGCCTATTCAATTCAATTATTACTATTATAACTGTTATACATTATTCAATCTTTTCCATTGATTTGATTTTATAATACAAATCCGGACATATTTTTAATGAACTTATATCGTTAATGCTATTAAATAGGTGTCGTTATGTGTGTGTGTGTGTGTGTGTGTGTGTGTGTGTGTGTGAAGCTTAGAAATATAGAGGTCAAGGGTAAAAAAGTCTCCTTTACTTCTACTTAGACATCCACAATAACCTTAGCATCTTCGAAAAATTTCGAAGGAATAGTAAAACTTTGATATTGTCGCTGCCCGTCCCCCCCTACTCATTATCTATATGTCAATCTGTCAGGATAGCCTAGATAATGGTGGGAATTTTCAGGTGAAGCGTTTAAAATAGTCAAACCCGATGTGTTGATGGATTTATTATAGACTAAATTACATAATGCGATATAGATAGTTGAATTGGTAAAATACTAGGAAAGTTGTAGCCCAAGTCAGTCATTCTAGCAAACAGTCCTTGGATACGTCTATTTCGGTGGAATACACCACCCCGTTCTGGACAAGAATCACTTAGGTCCTAACCTCGATGGTCCTTGCCATCAACCATCAAAAACCTCTTAACATTCTCTAAAGACTCTCCGAAAAACAAAATACCCCTTTGTCCTACTTGTAACCTAAAAAATATGTCATGTTTACAGATGCTTTGCTAAATGTCATTTACTGGTTTGTAACTATACACAAGCAAAGCTGACTTTAAAATCATATGTATAAACTTATTGTGGACTGTTCCGAATAGTTTGGCTGACTTAGGCTTTCACTATTACAAGGGAACTGTGTCTCTTAAGTAACATACGTAGTCCCAATGTTACTAGACACTGACAATATATTATTAACATATTTGAAATATTTCAAAGTGGCTTATTTCAACAATTTATAACAATTACTAAACAGTATTTAACACCGTCTAGTGTTTAAATGATATCTATAACCTAAACATGAATAAACTCAGATACGTCAGCATAAAATAATAAAGTGGGCTATGATTTTTACTCTAAGCCTTTCTCTTTATGGCGGGATCACGATTAACTTAACGTAACGTTAACTTAAAGTTAACTTAACGTTTGTGTGATCACGATTCACGTAACTTAACGTAACAACTCGAGCCAAACATCTTCATTCTCGAGTATGATCTGTGATTTGTACTAGTTTTACAGTGATGATCTGTGAATGTTTATAGTTTTCAATCGATATAATAAATATCTATTACACTTTTTTTGGATAAATTTGGCTTTCCTATTTTAGTGTAATTATTTTGTTTCAATGTCTGATCACTAGAACTTACGCTAAAGAGTAAACATTAGTCATAATACCAACAAATGAGTTACTAAATATTCCTGATGACGTCACTCGCTTAATGATTGGCTGGCTAGATCACGTGATACCCTTCAAGTAACGTAAAGCAAAGTAAAGTAAAAGACCTCCCAGGACATCTCTTACGTTAAGTTAACTGCAAGTCAACGTTAAGTTAACTGCATCGTGATCGCTTCCATTTAAACACACGAGGAGGTTCTTTACGTTAAGTTACGTTAAGTTAAGTTTAAGTTGATCGTGATCCCGGCATTACCAAGGCGCACTTAATGGATAGCTTGAAAATAAAAAACAGTGTTATGTGACAAAAAAAAAAGCCTCATCTTAGACTTAGGCCTTGGCTTAGTTTCAAGTTTTGATATTATTTATCAAGATTAACATCTGAAGATAATATAACTTGAAGTAGGAATACGTGAAAATAACTAATAGCGTTTCTACTTCTCAGATAACGCCTTAAAATTGTACTCTAGATAAGAGCGCTACAAGATGAGTACTGTGAAATTGTTCTTATTTTGAGTGGACATTAAAAAAAATTCAATAATTGAGATCTGTGGGAAAAAATATATTATACCTGTTAACAATTAAATTATTTTTAGGAATACAATTTTATCATGCTTGTCCTTTAAATTTACAAATGTATTTCTTTTGAGAATATTATTTTTTGCAAATTCATACTTTATAGTCAAACTAGAAGTTTGACCCGTTCTTCGCACGGCCAAGCCGCATCAAAATTTATCAAATTAGAACGTTCAACATTTTTTATAGTGTACAATCCTGAGCTAGCTATGGCAATCACAAACCAGTTTTGTAAATTAATAAATTAAAATAAATCAAATTTTTTAAACATAATATTAATTAGCACACAAACTGAGAGCACAAACGAAAGCAAGCCATTGGCAACACTATATTTACCTAAGCACGATCAAAATAGAAGCTAAACGAACTTATATACATGGTTACAGACACATGTTGGAAATTAGTAATAATCACATTTCTCCAAAGAGCACAAATGAAATGATATACTTTGTTACAAAAATATATTAAATATTAAGCATTATGATTTCCCAAAGAGCATCACGGGCCCATGATATGCCGCCAGAAACTGTTAATTTTAATTGTTATGTTGGTGCTAGATAGGCGCTAGTTTATACTTCGCTCTTTAGCTATGTATTCGCAATACTATTGAATCACCTTTACATTCAGTTTTTGTATTCGTTCATTTTTTAGATTAATTTCATCTGCCTCAACAGAGTTAAAGTTTTCCACCATTTAGAAAAGGCTTTCATCTATAATTTTAAGATTATTGAGATCCCCTTCTTTCCTAGCAGCGGATTTTTTTAAAATTACAAACCTTCCATCTTTGAGTTAGGCGCGGTGGTACTTTTATCAACTTGGATTTTTTTACCATGCCAAAAAGTAGATTTTCTAATTGTTTTGGAGATATATCAAGTTACTCCCCCTCCCCTTATTCAGATTCCACATTCCCATTTTGAAATTCTAAGACTTATTTGGTTATTTTGTATGGTTTCTTATGTGCCAATTTTCAAATAAAATTATGTTCTATACTAGTTATTGCATTTCCTGGGCTTCAATTTTTAAGTTCCATATATTCAGACATCATTTCGCTATCCGTGAAGGTCTATACTCTATATAATATACTTACATGCCAAATTTAAAAGTTTTAAGCCCCCGACAAAAAAGTGTTTTTATATTAGCTTTAGTAATGTTGAGGGGACCCACCCTCTTCAATTTTCCACTCCTTCATTTAAAAATGACAGAATTTCTAGACGTTTAGGGCTGTTTGGGGTGGACCTTATATTACCCTGATAAATGGAAATCTTCCACCACTGTGAGATGTAATTTGTTCTTTTAGTTTTGGAATTTAAAAAAAAAACCAGTTCATCAGCCCCCTTTTGGGAATATAAAGTCTATTATTTGGTTATTTGAAGTAATCCATCTACATTCCTAGCAAATTTAAATTTTCTACCTCTCCTATTTTAATTTTTTTAGCTTATTCATCACCCCCTCCCTCTCTTTCCTTATTTCCTGGAGTCCCACTTTAAAATTTAAAAATTACAGACTTTTATTAATATCATCTGGAGTGATCCCTATAACTGCTTGCAAAATTTAGGTTCTATACCATGCAGATAAGTGGTTTTGTTTATTATTTTTGTAATATTCAAACGCCCCCCTTCCCCTCATTTATCTTACTCACTCTTAGAAATGTAAAATTTTAAAATACTTATTTGGCTATCGCAGTTGAATTTCTACTAGCTCCCTACAAAATTAAAATTTTATATAACAGCTTACAAAATGTAGGCTATAGCCACTTTACCCCTTTTGCCTAGAGCAGCGGTTTCTAACCTTTTTTCTCTCCCGTACTCCTTTATTAGGCTTTTCATTTATGAGTACCCCTCCTCTCATAGCCCCCTCATCCATCACTCCACGCCAAAAAGTTTGTTTTTGTTAGGTAGTAATGCTCTTAGGTTAGCTAAATAATCAAACGACTCAAATTAATGATATTTATAGGCTTTTCTTTTTGATTTTACAATTTATTTTAATTAAAAAAAAATAGCAGCCTAACAACAAAACAAATAAAATAAAAATTAAAATAATTCAGTAAATATGTCAACTAGAGGGATATTTCGACCTGCATGCTAAATTTAAATTTTCTATCACACTTAAATATGTTTTATTTATTTTTATACGACCCACCCCCTTTCCCTTATTTCCTGAGGTACCATTTAACATTTAAAGTGTTCAGACTCTTTATGATTATTTTTAGGGGTCCATTTACTTTCATTCCAAGTTTCAGTTTGATACCGCACTGAGAAGTAATAGTTTCTATTAGTTTTAGAAATTTTAAACCGCTAGCCGCCTCTCCCTATTTTTCTAACTGCCATTTATAAATATCAATTTTAAGAGCTATTTGGCTATCTGGAATTGTCCTTCCTGACTGCCATTTTTCTTTTACCACACCTAAGGGTTTTTGTTTTGTTTATTTACTCCTAAACTATTTCCCGGAGTCCCAATTAAAAGTTTTGAATTCTAAGACGTTTATTTTATTATTTGGAGTGGTTTCTATGACTGACTGACAATTTTCAATTTTATACCATGCTGATAAGTAGTTATTTCTAATAGTTTTTGAAGTTTTGAACAACACCTCCCCTTTTTTTCTCTAACTCACTTTTATAAATTTAATATTTCAAGACTTACTAGGCTATCTGGAGACGTCTCTCTACATGTCTGCCAAATTTTAATTTTCTACCACACGTAAAAAGGGTTTCCAGATTATAGTCCCCCCACCACCCATTTCTCGGATACCCATTCTAAAATTTTCCATTTTAAAATTTGTATGGTTACATGAAGTACATAATCCCATTAGGCCCCCTACCTTTATGCCAAATTTCAGCTGTCCATCTCATCTAGCAATTTTTTTTGACAATAATCACAATTTTACCCCCTTTTGGCTTGATTATCGTGAAACCCCTTACTATCGGATGTCTACGACCTAATAGGAACCTCCCTACCAAATTTCAAGAATCCAAGTCCAGTTGTTCGGAAGATAAGTCGACGAGTCAGGGCTTTCGTCTTTAAATATCTAAAATATAACTACTGGTAAATCATGGCTACAACTCATATCACTACAAGGTAAATCTACATTTTACCATGGTAGTGTATTTTAATGATAATCATGTCGTGTCTTAGGCCCCGCAAGATCCAGTGGCGTGGGAAGGCATCAGAGATGCAACCACATTTGGCTCAAACTGCGCTCAGATAACCCAGCAAATCCCATCGTCGCGACGAGGCACCAGAGATAGAACTACATTTGGCTCAAACTGGCTCCAGGAAGATATTTCTGGAAGTGAAGATTGCCTCTACCTGAACGTTTACACACCAGAGGTGATTATATTGACATTAATAAGTGACAAGGATGCTTTTATCAGTAAAAAATAAAATATATAAAAGATATACAATATAGGTTTTATTATGTCCTCGCGACTAGGCTTGTCTCCTACAAGTACAATTTCAAGTTGAGTCTGTTCCTTGTTGTTTTTATCTGTTTCTAGATATTAATAATAAAGTAATAAAGTGATGGGGATTTCAAAAGATGAAGGACCGTTGAGATTAAAAATTGGAAACAAGGAGTTGGAAAACATAGAGCAGTTCAAGTACCTGGGAAGTCTTCTGATAAAGGACGCCTACTGCACCAAGGAAATTAGGTCAAGGATCACCATGGCCAAGGAAGCTTTCAATAAGAAGAGGTTACTGCTGACCAGCAAGTTGAGTTTGGAACTGAGGAAAAAATTGATGACATATTCCATTTGGAGCATCACGCTGTACGGAGCAGAAAATTGGACTCTCAAGAAGATAGAAAAGAAATAATTAGAGAGATTTGAAATGTGGAGAAAACTTGAGAAGATCATATGGGCAGGCAGGGTGACAAATGGATAAGTCTTTAAGAAGAGTGGGTGAGAAGAGAACAATTTTGTATGTGATTCTTCGGCGCAAAGCAAACTGGATCGGACACATCCTTAGGAAGAACTGTTTTCTGCATGACGTCATAGAAGGCAAGGTTGAGGGAAAGAGGAGCTTAGGAAGTAGGAGGATTCTAATATTTGGGAAAATAACATTCTGGGAGCTGAAGGTGGAGGTAGAGAACAGGACGCATTGGTGGTCTAAGTTCACTGAAAAAAGGAGTGGACCTGTCTTAAGATAGAACACATATTAATAGTAAAGGATAAAGTGGGTAAGAGTAGTTATAACTAAACTGGGTTTGCGCTGCTGTTAACAGAATACCAGCTCCGCAGACAGCTTTCCCGTCATGGTTTATATCTATGGAGGGGGCTTCCAAGGAGGTTCTGGAAGTGAGAGTACGATGGGTCCCGAATATTTACTTGAAAAAGGAATCGTCACTGTTTTCATCAACTACCGGGTCAATATCTTTGGTAAGTTCTGAGCAACAAAAATAATATTTACTATCCTCTTGTCAAAGTTTGTAACTTTTTGTTTAGACAAAAGTGTACAAGTATCACACAATCCATATCGCTATTGTCAGTTGTTATTCTATCAGCAGTCCTGCACTCACGTAATGATTATTATTGTTACTTTTTTTACTACCACGTCTTACTAACCACTCAGGTTATAAGCTTTGTACTAATTAAGATAATGGGCTAGGGATGAGGAAGGTTGAATTTAGAGGAAGTGTATCAGGATTTGCGTGGAGAGAGAGTGGTTAAAATATTTAGGAAAGATCTGCCTCAGTACACCCGACCGGGATCGAACAACGATCTTCCCTGTCAAAGATTAATTATTAATATTTAACACCGCGTCTTACTACCCGTTCGGGTTATACGTTTAAGTACTAATTACTCTAATGGGTTAGGAATAGTAAAGGTTGAATTTAGAGGAAGTGAACCCGCATTTGCGTGGAAAATTATTTAGGAAAAACCACCCCCAGTTCACCCAACCGAGATTCGAGCCTCGTTCTCCCCGTCCTCGGCCTAGCCAACTACGCCACCGAGGCGGGTGATCTTCCCTGTCATCGGTAGTCTAGTCTATTGCAAGATTAGCTCTTAGACCATGCGGCCACTGAAACGGGTATTATTGTTACTAAGTACATAAGTGTTTTTCTGGCTATCAAAACAACTAATAGTAATAACGACAAGCTCAGAGGGAAAAAGCCTACTCTGGTATTATAGAAACCGTGAGTTTTGGCCACTGGGGCGACGGCGTGGGGAAGGACCAGTGTGTCGTATCGAGGGGTACCTTCTAGTGTCTCGCAAACTGCCAAACTGTCCGGTCAATGACTGGTCTAGAAGAATATTCCGGTTGTTGGAGTCCACGCATTACACGAAGAAGTGAATCCCCCCTTCCCCCCCAACATTTCTCAAAAGACTTAAGTGCCGTGGTAAAGTGGAAGCGTCGTGAGACTACTATATATTCTAAGTAACTTCTAACCAATTTTCTTAAAAACGACTATATAAGAAACCCACACAATTATTTGACATTACCAAGTCCAAGCCATTAAACAATTTCTGAGAGATTTGCCCACGGGGTAGGGTGGGTAGTGAAACTATAATAAAAAAACAATCTAGTTCAGTGGTTCTCTCACTGTGGTCCACAGTAGTGTAGTGGCCAATGCACCACCTGGCTACGAGCCTAGGGATCTCGGGGTCGATTGCTGGCTGGTACCTTGAGTATTTTTCCCGAGAGGGGAATTACCCCAATGGCCACCAGGCTTAGGCTTAAGTTAGGTTAAAGTATTTCCACTGGTTCCACACACCCTAATACTCACAACCAGCATCACCTCATCTCATCGGGACATGGAAAGGCCTCCACGGAAAATATGTAAGGTTAGTACATTCAGACTTCCTCTGGGAAATGGTACATTAGTACTGGCTAATCTTTCCACAAACTGGGCTACGAGTGCTGTAGCCCAGACGCTCAATATTGTTACTACTCCTGTGGTCTGCGGTTGTGCGCCAGATGATTCGCATACGGGACCATAGGGGGAATATATATATATGTATATATATATATCTGAGAGAACTAAAGAGAACAAGATTGACAGCCAATTTCTGTCAATTCAACACTACTTTGTACCACGAATAGTATTATTTATTAAATGTGCATAATAAACAAAGTGAAATAAGAATTCTGTAATTTACAGCTTGATAAACATGTACCCTTCGTTAACCCTGTAAGGTATCAAGCTTACCGTACACGTTTCAGTTACGTCTGTAAGGTAGGGCCACTGTGTGATATGTAAAGGTAAGACTGCTAAAACATTTCAGGATAGATGGAGTCTACATTAATAGAATTTCAGCCTTAAGGCCAAGGAACAGTTAGGTAGTATATTAAGGTGGGTGGACCGTGATTGGAAATGTTTGGGAATTTCTGAATCACTCTAGCACCAACCAAGGGAGCCCATGTGGGTTTTACAAACAAGGAGCATGTTAGAGTTCCATTTGCCGGGGGTGTGGCTCCCCCTACCTCTTCAAGAGAACATTTAAGGAATTTACCCTTCTGGAAGGGAATTTTAGAGCATCTGGACATAATATTGAGTTAATTAGATGAGTTTCAAGAGCCAATTTTTGAAAGAAAAATAAAATTGAAAATTTTTCATAAAAATTAACAAAAAGTAAAATTTAGTTGTAGATGAATCCATCCACATTTTATAATTTTTTTCTCTGTTAATATTTAGCACCGCGTCTTACTACCCGTTCGGGTTATACGCTTAAGTACTAATTACGCTAATGGATTAGGAATTGGGAGGGTTGAATTTAGAGGAGGTGAACCCGCATTTGTGTGGAGGAAGAGTGGAAAACCATTTAGGAAAAACCACCCCCAGTTCACCCGACCGAGATTCGAACCTCGATCTCCCCGTCCTCAGCGGTCGAGCTCAACACGACTAGCGCGTTAGCCAACTACGCCACCGAGGCG
>CABFWO010007778.1:0-22603 GCA_902155825.1 Timema genevievae | reverse complement strand
TATTAACATCAATAGTTCTTGAATAGGGCCTATATATTTATGAACATAATATAATTTGATTAGAAATTGTTTAAATAAAGAAAAAAGCTATCATCAAACTAAGCAATGCTCATGGTAAAAACTCCAAAACTGCTTATAATTTTTTTTTTTAAATTGGACTAAATGTATCTATCACAATATTTTATTTATTGTGACAAAGGAAGTGTGATATAAAAACTGCAACAATACTGGTCTAAACTCGTGTTCTTATAATATTTTAAAAGTGATTGCGAGCCAAGTCAAACAAAATGGGCTCATTTGAGGGCATACTATGACATATTGCTTGTGCGATTTGATCTGATTTCTGATTATGTGATACAAAAATTAAAACATGGGCAAGATTGCATCAGTATTTTCATGGTCTAGGGCAGGGGTTTGCAAACTAATTTACAAGATGACAAAAAAAAAGAATTTGTCAGGCCAAAGACTTTCGTTTAGTAATTTTTCTTCAAAATCAATTTTTTTCTTAATTGATAGACACACATAATTGACTTAAATGAACAAGTTATATCTAATACATTTTGAATGTAAAAAAATTTAAATACCTTAATTGCATAATATGTTTTTAAGTTCGTTCAGAAGATTTATATGATGGGCCATGAGTTGAGTGAAACTATGAATGAGCTTCCAGCATTGTCTTATAATCTGTGTTAAACTATGAGGAGGTAATTCTCAAGAGAGAAGGCAGATACTCACCAGTTACGTCGAGTTTCTAAGATCACTTTTCTCAGGCTTCATGGTCGAAAACTATTGATCGCATGAATAGGAGGATGCAATAAATTGTCCATATATTTTTGAACATGATTTACCAAGTTAGGAAATGTTGATTTTAGCAAGATCTTATAAAAATACAGTTTTGTTGTGTTTAAAAAAGCATGCTTCACAAAGCAACACATTTAAATTATTTATGCCAAGTGCTGGATTTAACACGCAGATATTTGGACCGTGGGCCGTAGTATACCTATCGCTAGTCTAGTGTGTCTGGCTTCATAAAATATTGGCTTGCCATTGATGAAGATGTGAGGTTTGGATCTCAGGTGAGGGCACTGGAGTTTAGCTTTTCACATGTGATTTAACACAGTGGTTTTCTCATCGCCTCCCCGCATTAATGTGGTCGCATTTACTCAAATCTACTCTAATCTGTAGCGGTTATATTAAGGCTGAGTAAACCACTTTTGATTTTAATTTTAACATAAACACATTATTTATGTTTTGTGTGAAAATTGCTTTGATCTTTGAAACTTACAATTCATAGTTATAGAACAAATATTGTTGGAAACCTTCCACGTTTTTTTCATGGTTAAATCAACCACCTAAGAATTTTTATAATCAAGTTTTTTTTTCCTAAACCCTAAAACTTGTATAAATGTGTGAAATCTTTTTTTTATGTAACAATGCAAATATTGTGGAAGGTTACAAATATTTATTTTTTTATAAATAGGTACTTACTGTTGATTTCAGAAAGCACCTAGTGGTTTTTCCACAAAAATTAAATGCATTCATGATCCCATTCCCTCCCATCCTCCCTTTCAAGTGATTCTCTAGGTACATAATAGTTATGTAAAATTAACTTTTAATTTTTTAACTAAAAATACTTGGTAATTAGTTAAAGTAGATTAGTGAAAGCAGATTACAAAGAAGTAGCCGAAGATAAAACAAGATGTAGTTGGCTTGTGAGGTCGGCCAGGTCCACAGAGAGGAAGGGCCAAGGGGAGCAAAATCTCGGGGTGCCTGGCTCAGCTTCAATACTTTTTCTTCTCATTTTGGACGAAAATATAAACTTTTTGCGAAACAGAATAAAAGCGCAATATAATTCAAAATTTAAATTAGGTACATTAATTACCACTATTTAAACTTGAATGGATGAGCTATAAGTAAGATTAAAGGTTACCCCATTAAGGCTATGAATAGTTGGTGACCTTACGGAAGAAATCGGGTATTTTAAAGTGATACACAAGACAAACATTTCTAAATCTACTCTGCAGTCCCTAAAACTGCTCAACAAAATAACAGAACTCAATATTGCAAATGTGTTGCTTCGCGCACATTCTGTACACTCCCAATTTCTGTTGCTCAAGCAGAACGATCTTTTAGTGCGCTTAGTAGAATAAATAACTGCTTGAGATCAACAATGGGTCAACAAAGACTAACTGATCTGGGAACACTATCCATTGAATCAATACTTACACAGACATTGAATTTTGACTCCATCATTCAAATGTTCACTGATAGAAAAGCTCAAAAAGGATAATTTTAAATAACTCTGTTATTTTATAAGTTGATAAGTCTTAGTTAAAATGTTATTTTAAAAAAAAGATAACCTGAGAAATAAAACATATTTACAAAAGAATAAAGGTAAGCCTTTTTTTAAAACTTCTTTCCTACCACTTTTCTATTTTAAATACGTGTTGCAAGTGTGTTTTTGTTTGTCGTGTTTCTGAAAAATTATAATACCTAATTGGATGGTAACTAAGTTGTCTTGGGAGAAACTTATGGAATAATTTTCTTAAAATTGTTGCTAAAAATGATGTAGGCATTAGTTTTGTTAGTTTTGATATTTACATAACAATATAATCTCTAAAAAGTGCAAGGTCTTTGAGGTTTCTTTTTATTTTAGGATTGAGAGGGGTCTTAAAAGTTGCGCATTAGAGTAATGGAATGGGGGCCTGACAAAATGATTTGCCCTGGAGCCCTTAGTGGTTCTCGACGGCACTGACGTTGGCTCATGGTTGCCAATACATGTTATTGCTGAAATAAATAAATCAGTCAACGTTCCAAATGGAACAGTAAGATTCAAAGGCTACCTACATGAATAAGATTAACATAATTTTATCAAATTCACTTTTACTGATGTTTCAAAAATAGGACTGTGGGGTCAAAGGGCAAAGTTGTGGTATTAAACTAAAGAAAATAATCTAGTGGAATAGGGATAAAAACAAATTTTTCTATTTGACTTGGCAAATAACACATGGGTAGTAAATAATTTAACATGATATTTACTTTAATTGTTTAGTTATATCATTAAAGCAGTATTTTTCTGTATTCAATTTGCTCATATTTCCCAGAAACAGTTCACTCCTTTCAAAGACCACACACAAATTATTCTCATTTAATGTTCAGCTAAGAGTTGTTTCTAATACTTAACAGTTTATTATACACTCATATATACATACCTTCATATGAGTACACTATGCGGTCAAACCTTGAAAACCATTTTTTTAAACGCAGCTCTAACCCAAAAGCGTTAGTTCAAAATTCAATCCACCCCACACCTACCTTAAAGCAATCTGTATTTACCACACAATCTTACTAAATTACTGTGTTGTTGTTTTCCTGCTATTGAGAGTATCACAGAACATTGCCATCAGAGGACAAAGTTTCTAATGCATCACTAGCCTAGCAACAATATTAACATGGTAAAATGGTCCAAAGTATTAGAAGTCCCATGTTAGACTGAATTGCCCGGTGATGGTGAAGTTGGGCTTTGAATCCCAATTGGGTATGCTTTGTTCTTCTTTTCCTAAATGATTTCCCACTCAACCTTCATGCAAAAGTAGGTACATTTCCTATCATACTCTACCTTCCTCCTTCCTTTTCAAGTATTGTAATTAATGTAGACATATAAGCTGAAACCCGCCTCGGGGGTGTAGCTAGCTAACTAGCTAACGCGCTAGTTTCATGTTAAGCTAGACTCCTAAGGATGGAGAGATCGAGGTTCGAATCTCGGATGAATTGAGGTGGTTTTCCCTAAATAGTTTTTCACTTTCCCTCCACGCAAATATGGGCTCACTTCCTCTAAATTCAACTTTCCCCATTCCTAACCCATTAGCTTAATTAGTACTTAAGCATATAACCTGAATGAAAACTAAAACTCAATGAAAGATAAAAAAAATGATAAACTGTGTTTTTTACCCTGTCAGTGACAGCAGAGCCAGCCAAAGATGGGATGAAAGACTTGCAAAGTGTTACCAGCAAAGGGAAGCAGTTGTTGTTGAGACATGTGTCCATCTTCCGGTGGCTGCCCCACTACACCAAGCTCGATGCTGTCGGTGATCTGGTAGCAGGTGTGACTCTAGGACTCACCATGATGCCACAAGCCATCGCTTATGCTTCTCTAGCAGGACTCAGTGCACAGGTCAATTTCCGTTGGGAAATAATGCCACATTAATTAACACTGAGTAGAAAGGGAATCTACAATAGGGGTCTTTTTGCATGGATATTCATAATGTATTATCACTGCCTTTCATGATACTTTAAACTACGGTATATGCCTAACTATCCAGGCTAGTAATAGTGAAGAGTTGCATGGTTATTATAAAAACAAGGTTAATTCATATATATATCTATNGAGATATAGAGCAAAATATAAGTGCGTTAACTATAATTCAAACTCCCTTATTCTGGATCTGGTACTGTACGTAATGGCAAGTAAATTTAGTCCAAGTTGTTTGTTTTGCATTATTCACACAATGAGCAACAGAAAAATAAAAGGTCTAAATTTTGAATGGTTGCTACTGTCATCAGCGCGTGTCATCCCCCCCCACACACACACACACAAAATGTATAAGGGCATCTGGTGTGTTAGCGACCATGGCCTCTAACAAGGTGATGCACAACCCCATTTGGAGTCCTTAGTTATGAAGGGCTCACCAATATTTTTTGTGTGTGTGGATGCCAAAGAGGATACATAAAACACCTGTTATGTAAGTAAGATGCAGCCTTTGTAATTATGTAAGCAAATACTATGTGTGGTAAAATTACTTTGGCTTTAGATATTTGACAGCCTTAGAAACGTTTATAGGACACCGAAAATGTAAGTAAGTGTAAAACGTTTATTTTATTTACATAGTGGCATGGGGTATTCTAAATAAAATAATACTTCCGTGGGCTCATAACCACAAAAAGTTTCGCACCAATGTTCTAATCCACCAAACTGTAATGTTTATTATGACAGAATATAAGGTCAGCAGCAACTTTTTGGAACTGTGCAATTTTCTTGGAAGTCTAGTTCATCCAAAACTAAAACATTCACTTGAAACACAATTCCCAAAGGGACTGGATAATCTGCGCCCGAATAGTAAAAGAGTTTACAGTATTGTGAAATTGTGTTGTGTGCAGTATGGACTTTACTCATCGTTCATGGGAGGTCTGGTCTACATGATGTTTGGAACCATCAAGGAAGTGTCTATAGGGATAACTTCTCTCATGGCACTCATGACCTACGAATACACACAAGACCTTCCTGTCGAGTTTGTCATACTGCTGACATTCCTGTCTGGCTGTGTGCAGCTCATGATGGGACTGTTGGATCTTGGTGAGTTGCTCTTCATTGCTCACATTATAGACCCATGTTTTTATATAATCATATAATATTGAAGTTTTTTCCCTCTACTAAAATATATATATTGACTTAAAACAATATATTGCAAAATGTTTTGAGTAAATACTTACACATGTTCCTTCTTTAAAAGGTGATTTATAGATAGCAAGATTATCCAAGCATTTATCATTGTTCTACTCCTGTTTTATTCCTATTCTTGTGAAATAATCCTTGCATATTTTCTTATAATATATCTTCATGCCTCGGTAGTCACATGCTTTGAAAGCATCATTCTCACAGAAGACTAGTGTGGCAGTGATGAAGGAGATCATCGTTTGAATTATGGTCAAATGTACTGAGGGTTTCGCCAAAATGGTTTTCCACGCTACCTTTACCAAAATGTTGATACATTTCCTTTAAATTATACCTTCCTTTCAGTATTGTTAGTATTGAAAATATGCATATAGCCTAAATAAGTAATAAGACCTGGTCCAATATATATATATTTGAAGATATTTCTCTTTAAAAAGAGTGTCTAAATTCAAATATCATAATTTAATTTTTTATTGTAAAAATTATCTTTGATAAAAATTTGGAAACTGGATGGTTATGGAATAAGAGTTTTTAATAGTCTATCTCATGGTCAATAACTGAAATATTATTATATACACAACAATGCTCTAACCAAAAATTGTTTCGTAGTGTGGCTATCCACATTCTTCACTTGCCCACTGAAAAATGTGGACCATGTAAATATATTATTTTTTTTTATAATAATTTTTCAATTTTGTCAAAACCCACTGCAATGTTGATCAAACAGTTTTAACACATCACTCTTATGTTGTACTTATTGCCAATGACTGGGTGATCGAGGTTAGAATCCCTTTCGGGTATACTGAGGGTATTTTTTTCTAAATGGTTTTTACTTTCCCCCCACGAAAATATGAATACACTTCCTAGACCTAACCAATATTCAAACCTTGATCTCCTGTCATCAGCTGTCTAGTCCACTGCGAGAGTAGGGGCCTAAACCAAGTGGCCACCAAAGTGGGTACCAAAGGGTATTAAGATATGATGAAAAACATTGTTCATCTTTCTTGTATTAGACTAGACTGCCGATGATAGGGAGATTGGGGTTCGAATCCGTGTCGGGTGCACTAAGGGTGGTTTTTCCAAAATGGTTTTCCACCTTCCCTCCACAACCGAGGAGGGCAAACTTTTCTCCTCGAGGGCCACATGGACATCTGCAAGGTCTCTAGCGGGCCGCATGTGACAAAAATCTAAATTTACTAAACAGTAACATTTATTTTCACACAAAAATACATTTATTAATCATATAACTATATAACTTTGGTACACAAAGAAAGTAGCAAATAAAATCTAATATGTAATAGCAAATAGATGTAAATATGTCATGACTCATGTTCCTTCTTAACCTACCTAAATGTTGTTTAGTAACTACTCAAACTGTTATCGTTAATGGGATGTACACAACTGTCCAAAATTCTTTGGGCCACACCAATTGACGACGTGGGCCACATGCGGCCCACGAGCTATAGTTTGCCCGGGCTGCCCTACAATATAATATAATGATCTCACTAGTTTCATTTCCACCAGTTGTTTTCTAATAAGACCATGCAGAATCATACTATGATGTGGCATGTGGTTTGATCTATCTTAACTACCTAAGTCACGTTATTTGTGGGGGGAGACTCTTGAGTGCTTGTGGAAAGTTAAGTTCCCTCTCTTATCTAGGTATCCTGGTGGACTTCATCTCTGAACCAGTGACCTCTGGTTTCACAACGGCCACCTCACTCATCATCATCGTGTCTCAGATGAAAGGACTCCTGGGACTAAGGTTTAAGTCTAATGGGTTCGTCGATAACATCTGGCAGTTGTTTAAACATGCAGGCGAGGCCAAGCTCTGGGATTGTGTCATGGGTATCAGCTGCATAATAGCTCTACTTCTGATAAGGGTAGAGTTCTTATATCCTTAACCTACAGTATTTACAAAAGAGTATTTACCAGTGTTGTTGTGGGCTACTTTCCAAGGTTACTCCTGATAACGATTGAAATCCAGGGGAAATATAATTTTTGAAAGTCATTGCGAACAATGTGATTGCGCTGGTAGTCTCATCTCTCTCTTATCCTCTTCTTGGTGCACGCGGACTAAAAGTCAAGCTCATCTAGTCTGGTTTTATAGTATCAGGGAGATCAAGGTTCAAATCTCAGTTGGGTGTATTGAGAGTTTTTTCAGCTCTCGTTTTATACCAATTCAGGCAGTTCCTGTAAATGTTACCTTCCTCAGCCCTACTTAATTAGTTCATTAGTAGTGGCTAAATTTAGATAGCTTGTATGGGTTGTAAGTCACAATTAAAAACACACAAAAAAACACATTTTGTAAATATCTAAAAGGAATGCAGAAGTTGAAGCATTTCCACCAACACAATGAAGAAAAACTTTATTGAAAGCTCTAGGACTATGAATGCATGACACATGACAGCAACCACAGATGAGTGCAAGAACAAGGCAGTATGTACCCAATTAAGTGTTTGGTTATGCTCTTGCTTTTGTTTAATTTATGACTGATTGAGTTACTGAACACCATGGAACTATTTCCTCCACTGCTGAAAGTCATTTTATAATTTAGGTTAGGGTTAAACCTTTCAAAAGGGTCACATCTCACCACTATTATTTTTTTAATAATATTTTGACTGTACTTAGCACTATCTAAGTTTTGCATAAAAACACGCTTATGTTTTGTTTTAGAAAATCTGCAGAAAAAAAAACTAAAATCTGAATAGACATAAATAACTAACAATAATAACATACTGATACCTAAAACACTTTATTGTGCATGCAATGTGTCTTCTTTTAAGAAGATCGGCTAAGTTAGTTGTCCATTAAACTAGAAGTATAAGGTACTTGTGTTCCAATAACTGTGGGAGACAAATAAGTAATGAAAACGTTAGTAGATGTATCACTACCATTACAACTTGGCTGTATGACTACATTTATATTTTACATTATAAACATCCAGTTTTGCATCTTTACACTGACTTAACTGTCCTCGATTCGAAACCAAGCAATAATACTGCTATCCCTTTTAAATTTAATAACTCCCATATAGTAAATTTACGATTTATTTGCCTAATTTAGGCTATAGTGGTTTTTGTCCTATATTTAAATATACTGAAGTGCACTAAACATTTATAAATAATTAATTGGCATTGTTGCAGTTTGACAAAAATTACTGAAAATCTGCATATAAATAAATATCTTGTAGACCTTCATACTGCAGAGTGATATTATTGATACAACTTTTATTTCTCACCAATATATAACAATCTAAAACTAAGGTCTTGTGCATTGCTGGGTCTTGGTCGGCGGGACTAGAATGCTAGCATGAAAAGACTTCTATATTGTGATTTTGCTAGGAAGAACAGTAGAAGTTAGTTACTAAAGCTACTAAAACAATTTTAATATATTTATACATCAAGTCATGTTATCTGCAATTGTTACTTTTGATATATACTATCAAGATCTTTAAAATAACACAAATAATATACAGGGTGTCTACTGGGTCATGAAAGTCACGAAAAAGCTTTTAAAAAAAAGTCATGAAAATCCCTGAAAAGTCTTGAATTTTCAATATTTTGGTCATAAAGTCATGAAAATATTTTTGTTTGAATATTCCGCGCATCATAACAACACAAACGCGTCAAATATCGTGCCACTCACTACCTATGATGCCATGCACTAGCCGTAAGCTGCCTGATTGTTTGTACCATGATACCAAGGACAAGGGTAAAGTTCGCCATCTAGTTAAAGTTTAATTTTGCGTGTGGTTGCATTATGCATATATATATATATATATATATGCATATGTATATATGCATTATATAATGTTCAACCATTTACCGAAATAATTTTGTGGTCAAAAAAGGTCACCAAAAAGTCACTAATTTTTATTTTTCTAACTCACTAGACACCCCTCATTTAGTAAAATGTTATCAATGTTGGCCGCAAAGAAATATGTTTGAAATTTCTCCAATGTTATTCCAACCAAAATCAGGGTATACCTTATTAATTATAAGGGTGACCATACTATGCATACTATGACTAGCGATAGATTTAGGTCAGTGAGTGACTTTGGATCGCTCAAATAAATAACTAGACTTTATGTCCTGCATTCTGATAAAGGCAACCAAGTCATAAGTATGGGCATGCCCTAATTCACATGAGCCATTTTGGTTTAATATAAACCTGTTAATAATAATAGAATTTGATTTTTGGTAAAGTTGACAATCTGTGTTAATTTAACATGTAAAAAACATAGATGTATGATATAATATAATAATAATATAGGCACTATAATTTGAATCATAAATGAAACAAAATTGTAATAATAATTACACGTTATAATATGCCAAATATGATACAATCATAGAAGTTTTAACAAACATCTAGAAAGTTTGAAACATATTAAAAATTGTGGACTTTTGAGTCAAATTGCATTAAAACAGTGTTATGATAAGATGATGTAAACATGCATATATTACTTGTCTTGTGTTGCATTAATAAACCTGTTAGCTAACAAAGTCTCGAGCCCTAAGGAACTCGGAAGTTCATGGCCGCCATAAAGTAAGCCCATCATTCAACCCTATCCTGAGACGCTTCCAACCAATACCTAACCGGACAACTAACCTGACAACTAACCTCCTTCAAATCTATTTTTATATAACCCTATGACATCCTGGCCTAACAAGGGGTCTTGTATCTTCAGGTTTCCCAACCATGAACTGGACAAATTTCTGTCCGTTCCGTTAACTGGCTTCTTTGCTTGACCATTTCACAGAAAGGGCAAAAATTTGTACAGTTCATGAATTGGGTAGCGCTTTATGCTACCCAATTCATGGACCTGGCAGCACAAAGCGCCACCCAGCTCATGAAATGAACGAGATTTTTCCCAGTTCATGAAATGGACAAGCGTAAAACAGGCGTGGTCCAAATCTTTAGTCGTTTAAGAATGGAAGGTTAGGTCTAGCTAGGTTGGGTTGGTTTAAAATTCCAGCATATAATATCTGAAAATTAATTTCAGCTAAGCTTTTAGTGGATAGGACAATAATTTCCAGTCCATGAAATTGGCAAGAGCTAATGCAATTTTGACCCAGTTCGTGAAATGGGCAAGAGAAGTGGCCAGTTCATGGAATGGACAGAAATCTGTCCACTTTGTGAATTGAACATATTCACTAATAGGTTGTAACACATACAAGAAATAAAGTTCTTCATTAAGTAGCTTTTCCCATTCTCCTGTTTGTTCAATCCTCTTAGACCCAAATATCTTTCTCAACACTTTGTTTTAAAAATATAGACCCGTTAAACTTATTTAATATTGCACTCTGTAACACCACCTGTTTTTGTCTCATACTACCTCCTCCTCTACACTCCTATACACACAACTTCATCTGGTTTCAGAAAGCGAACGACATCCCAGTCGGTCCTAGAGAGAAAAGCAATCAAACTCAGACACATCGAGTTATCAAGAAATTGTTGTGGTTCTTCTCAATCTCACGGAATGCTTTGATCGTTGTCGTTTGCTCAACGGTAGCCTACAAACTTTTTAATAATGGAATTTCACCCTTCATTCTCTCAGGTAATACAAAAGCGCACGTTGAGTTATTTGGTAGATTTGCCACTGATTGGAGAGTTTGGCAGAGCTGGAGTTTCTTATCTTTCTTACAAAGATTTTTAAACATTTGATATAGAATACTGGGGCCATGTTAATTCAAATAAACTGAAATAGCATTTTGATTAAAAACTAAGGGTAGTATGTATGAAGTATAAAATGGTAATATTAATACCTAAAAAGTGTAACAATACATCGTTAAATGACTTTGGGTTAATGTGGCTGCATCTACATGGTGCTCCAACCTCAGAAGTTGGTTAAATATCCGCCACTGTCAGTAGAAGGCCAGGAATATCTAGTCAACAAAAAAACTATTAAATTACTAATTTGCTTAAACAATAGTTTTGGAGAAAAAGTTTCATATCATGACATGTACACATTCAAATATTTTACTCTCATCACTTTTTATTAAGATCTTAGGAAGATTTGTTGACATTTTAACAATGTGTATATAACTTAGCACATGAAAACGTATAAGAAAAATGCAATACTTTCTCTACTTTAAGAACAGGTGAGCCATCTTTAGTCACTGTGACAACAAGACAAATAAATCCTACATAATAATTATTATCTCTTTAGTTTTATGAGTTATTTCTAATGTAGTACATATTTTGTGTAGTGGTCTAATGATAATTTATAAAATGCTGGTGATCCACCAACAATATTCCACCCCATGTCAAAGTTTCTCGATTCCTGAGGATAACCAATAGTGTAAAACTATCTTATTTATTACTCCTTCATATATTAAATGTGTTATGAAACTTTAGTTTTGGTGAAGCTAGAATGGTGATATTCATATTTAAATAATATTTACATCCCAAGCACTGAATTAGATGAATGCATCACATTAACATGTTAATTCAGTTGGTACAAATTCACAAACATCTCTTTCTCGTCGACCTTGGTGGTCTTGGGGTAAAGTGCTCGCCTCAGGACCCGATGTTAGTGGGTTCAAACCCAGCCAGGATCAACGAATTTTTTGTGACTGATAAAAATCTGTAGCACAATTTCCTTTGGTGGAGAAGTAAAGCCATGTTGATTACGGCATATAAAAGAATCCTAGAGGATATGTGAAAATAACCTTTCCCAGAAAAATTGATAGGCCCTTTCACTCTCGCTCATATAAATTCCCGTGTGTTGATATAATCAGTCAGTTCAGAAAGTCTACATTAAATGCCCCAAATAAATAAAAAATAAAATCTTATTCTCTATGGGAAAAAATCAAACTTGAAACATTACACATCTCTTTAAGAAAGAACGAACATAAAATACAAGGGTTCAGTGTTTTTGTGTATCAGCAAATATTTGTTTGTCAATAGTTCTGATATCCCCAGTTTAGGGAAAAGATTTTGTTTGTCATTTGAACCTATTTTTAAAAAAGAATAGGGATATTTATTAGGCTACTCACTAAATTGTAATACACTAGAAAATAGTTTTTTAAAGTTTGATGGGAGCAAATCCAAAATAATTTAAATTCTGGATAGTCTGTAATTTTGGAGGAAAAAAAATTATTAGGCATGTAAATATATGAACGTACACAATATATCATAGAAATAACACATTTATTGACAGAATTAAACGGTATAGTGAAAAAAATATGATTTGCGGCAAAGACAAAATAATGAATGGCCACTACTTGTTTAAAAAATTCAAATTCTAACTTTTAACAACTGTATCATCTATATTGTATTCATCTGGACATGATTGTAATTGATGCGTTTCAGTTAATATTTACATTCTTTTTTATTCAAATGATTGTTCCAGATAAATCAGAATTTTGGAAAATCATGGTTTGGATCGAAGGGTTTCTAGTATACTTCAGCAAATTGTTCTTAATTCAAAACAAAAGTAATTACTATAAAAGTTAGGAATTTGGTTTGTATAACCTAATAAATTTAATATTTTCTATAAATTTGGGGTGAAGATAACTTTATATTGCTAAATAGATGCATTTTTATTTGAAGAATGTTTCAAAATATAATTATTTTCAACTTTGCAGGTCAAATCAAGCCAGGCTTACCAACTTTTGGACTTCCACCATTCTCGGCTCAAGTTGGTAACACAACCTATTCTTTCTTGGGTATGTGTGAGAAGCTGGGTTCTGGAATCATCATGGTCCCTGTGGTGGGAGTTTTGGCCAATGTGGCCATTGCTAAAGCTTTCTGTGAGTATTCACCATAATAATTGACATACACACTGAGACTACATACACAACTTAGTAAACTTTTCACTTCATTAAATGGGTCCATATGTATTATAATTTTCTTTCAATATGTTTTAATACCATTTGACCTGAAAAGGGATGAAGTTACTGGAGAGTGGCGGAAACTACAAAATGATGAGTTACCTACCTTGTACTCATACTAAGCCATTGTGAGGATATTAAAGTCTTGTAGATAATGGAGGGTAGGACATGCAGCGCAAATGGGAGAATCTAGAACCTTGTTCATGGTAATGACTGGCAAACCCAATGGGAAGAGACATAGAGAAGACCTAGATGTTCATGAGAGGATAACATTAGACTGGACCTGAAAGAGATAAGAGTGTAATAAGGTGGACTGAATAGGATTGGTTCAAGTTAAGAATAGGCTGTAATGAGGTGGACTAGATAGAACTAGCTCAAGATAGGGATAGGTGCTGTATTTTATTAAGTTCGTCAATGAACTTTTGAGTTCCTAATGTAATTTAGTAAGTAAGTAATTGTTTTAGTACTACGTTACGACAAAGTAGGCTTTTTCTAATGTCTTTGGAGAAAAATAAGCTATGTGTAATTTTATTTGTGTTACCATTTTACATTTTAACAAATACAATAATTTTTACCAAACTTTCACATATACTTTTAATATATAGTTATAATTTTCATACTGGTGATTTCACTACCAAGACTTACAAAATTTATCACCATCGGGGGCATAGGAGCAGAGAAGGATAACTAATGGACTCCTGGCACCCCCTAACACTTATTGAGTAACCATCGAATACACCTTTTTTTAAGCATCAGATGTATCTCTACCTGGGAACACCAACCAATTCCTTAGTTTAGCTCAAATAAGTTTCCAATCAAGTTATCTTGCATGTGTGTAAGGGTCGGCACAAGCTCATTTTGGCTCTGACCCTCCCCGCTGAAAACTGAACACATTCCTAGGCTCCTAATAGCCATTAAACCTACTATGTCATCCAAATATTCTCTATTGGATCGTGAATTCAACACACTTCTTTCTACATTCAACAATATCAAAATTTTAACATGTCTGCTCTCTTAGGGTACCTATGTAAATAGGCTTATTATTTTAATTGACTTTTCGCAACCCCCCCTAGTTCTGTTATTTTTAATTTGTTAGTTTAGCTGGGTTTTCCCCACTTCATCTTACCACCCATATGATCTATCAGCCTTTTTATTACACTATAATGGTAAGGATAAGTAAGGTAGAACTTAGAGAAAGTGTATCCACATTTGCATGGTGGGGGACTCTGGAACTATTAATGAAAAACCACCCTCAATATAGCTAGTCAATCGATATTTGAACTATTAACTCTCCCTCACTGACAAGCCAGACTATATGAACTTGACATTTAGACCACGTACACATCGATGCAAGTAATTTAGTATGTTATGTAATAGACACAGCCTAAATTGAGGTGTAGTTGTTTAGCATGTGTTGTGTTGTGGATTGTAAGTGACAAAACAAGTATTGCAAAGTGATTAGTTAATAAATAATAGGACATATGTGCTGACAACATAAACAGTGTATCAGCATTCCTTAAGGTAAATCAGGCCAGAAGGCAAAATAAATATTAATATTTGCAAGCTAACAGGGCTGACACTTAACCATCAATTCTAGGGGGTCACTTTACCCGTTTGGGGGGGGACAAAGGATATAACACCGGGTCATCAGGTACTTGTGCCAGAGGGTAACCTTCGTGCCCAAGGTGCCGGGTACATGCCCATGTAGGGATCACTTAAGGGGTCAGGCAGGTCATTGGTTAAGCATTCCTTGCAATAACTCGTTCTTCAACAATCTTCTAAACAGTCTTTTAAAGTGTTTCATATACTTTTAGTATTTCTTATCAATATCACATTTTGTACTAACACAGTAAAGACCTTGAAACCCAAGTCGAACGTCAATTACGAACCCACACAATCATATTTCCATTCGTCTCCCCCATCCTTGACCACAACTCATCCTTACAGTCTAGGCCCACACTAACGAGGGGGTGACATTTATTTATTTTTTATTGTTATTTTACTTGAGATATTTAACGTCTATATTCTGAACTGACTGATTATATCAGCACACAACTTACAAAACTAACTCAAATTTAAAACAGACACAACACCTAGCCATTTATTCTTCACTATAAAAGGTGAAACACAGAAATTTTTTGGCCATTCCAGGAATCGAACCTGGAACACCTAAGCTAAGGCGTCTAACTATTTCTCATTTCTTCATGATTGTGGCATAGGTAACTTTACAGAACTTTGTGTGTTAAAGTTGACATTCTAACTACTCACTTTCACACACAAACCACACCAATGCCTTCATTTGAAACAGATATCCATGTAAATGTTGTCAGCGGCTGGGAAGTCACTGGATGCTACCCAGGAGATGTTAACACTGGGGATGTGTAACCTATTCGGCTCCTTTGTTCAATCAACTCCAACAACTGGAGCCTTCACTAGGAGCGCTGTTAGCAATGCTAGTGGGGTCAAGACTCCAATGGGTGGACTTTATTCAGGTATAAACAACCTGAACTACTCGTATTTTCAGGAAATATAATTTTTTTTTTTTTCTTTTTTAACAGACATGAAAAGAACAATATTAAATAAGATAATTCACTCGAGCACTTAATGTAATAGATCATTCACTTAAAATATTGCATTTTATATAGAGGTTAATTGACAAAGTGTCATTCTTTTTAGCCCTTTTGGGATTTACACCTATATACTAATTACTCTAATTTTCTAGGGATTAGTAAGGTTGAATTTGAAGAAAATTTACACACACATGGGTTGATGGAGAATGTAAAACCATTTTCGGAAAGCCATCCTCGATACACACGACTGGAATTCAATCCCCAATCTCCCCATAATTGGCAATCAAGTTTATTGCAAGAGTGGCGTCTCAGACCATGTGGCCACCGGAGTGGGTCAGAGTTTAATATTACATTTTGTTACAAGAACTTTGAACTTAATCCTGACTACAATAGCACTAATTGGCTATTAGCACCTTGGACCTACTAATACAAGTGGATTTAGAACAATCTGTCAACCACCACTTTACACCTTCAGCTGGTGTTCAAGCCAAAGCTTTAAGATACTCCATCATCATTCTTATATAGTAGGATTAAATATTTTTAACACTCCTGAAGAATTGTTGCTTGGTTTATTAACCATTCAATAATTGTATACTTTTATTTGTTTAAAAGTACCCAGTGTGCCTTGTTTCAAACATTTCATATGCTAGCCCTGCCATATTTTTAATACAAGTTGTTTGATGTGCTAAATGTGAAGCCCTCGAGTCCAAATGTAATGGTGACATTGTGTTGTAGGAACCATAATCCTCCTTGCTCTGGGCTACCTCACCCCATATTTCTACTTCATCCCTCGCTGCACACTGGCTGCTGTCCTGATAACTGCAGTCATGTTCATGATTGACTTCAAGATCATGATTCACTTGTGGAAATGTAGCAGTGAGTCGCTTAGCAGACAGTTTTTAATAATATGTACTAACAAATTATAACATTATACTTTATTGTTACTATCATTCCATTCCTGTAGTCTTGTACAGGATGTACTTTGCATCCATTGTCACATTTGCAGCAGAAAGATGGACATTGAATGTAAGAGAAATTAGGAAAGTGGAGGCCATGGGAATTAAGTTTGTGAGGAGCATGTTAGCTGTCACGAGGAGAAACAAGATTAGGGGTGAAGTTATCTGGGAGAGTGGACATACAGTGAGTACATGAGCTAGTAGAGGAACCAAGATTGAAACGGTATGGGCATATAATGTGGATGGAAAAAGAGAGGATGCTGAAGAAAATGATGGAAATGAAAGAGGCTATGTAGGAAAAAACCCGTAAAGGAGACCAAGAAAGAGATGGGAGGAGCAGATAACGATAATGTAAGCTTATAGTTTCACATACAAGTGGAAATTAAAGATGGTACGAATGTAGCTCTGTTTAATTCTCTGTTTCAATTTAAATAAATTACACTTGGACACAAGAATCGAGCTCATATACACACGTATACATCTGTACCAGCATACAAGAGGACATCAAAAAGTTTCAAGATGTGTTCTGTAAAATGAAAACAGAGTAGAGCATGGGGATGTGTGCACTGGTGTGATGATTTGTAATCTTCATCTGTCAGTATGACAAGTGGCATCATTCTGTGTAGACCAGTGGCTGTGTTACACACGTTTATTTGATGACATGCACGGATGCATTGGGATTATATTATGGACCTGAAACTTGAGCAGTGAGGGAACATCAAATTCTGCGTTTACTCAGAAAATCTGGAATGTAGACCTTTCAAATGATGCAACAGGCTTATGGCAATGAATATATGAGCCATCCAGTGTGTTTTGAGTGGCACTCTTGCTTCAGGAGAGGCAGAATATCACTGTAAGACGAAGAAAGGTCAGGGTGACCTTCCGCGAGCACAAACTCGGAAAATCGGTCTTGAAGATCTAAGGCTCTTCCACTGCGAATATTGTTGTTTAGTCTCCGGTTTGTAACCGTAGATTCAACTCTCATCTCCATTGATGATTCTCGATTTGAAGGTTGGGTTATCAAGGGCATGGTGACGGAGTTCCTGACAGACTCGGGCATGGTGCTCCTTCTGTTCGGGAGTCAAAAGCCTGGGTAAAAACTTGGTGGCAATGCAGTGCATGCTAAAAATGGACATCCGGCGATTCTCACGCACAAGTTGCCTAACTCTTCCCACAATCTCCGGGTTTGTTCTCGTGGAAGGTCACACCTTGACCTCTCTTCGTCTTTCAATGACGTTCTGCATCTTCTGAAGCGTGAGTGCCACTCAAAACAAACCGGACGGCTCGTAGCTTCATTGCCGTAAGCCTGCTGCATCATTTGGAAGGTCTCCATTCCATATTTTCCAAGTAAGACGCAGAATTTGATGTCCGCTCTTTGCTCGAGTTTGCGGTGCATAATAAAATCGCCAATGCACCCGTGCATGTCATCAAATAAACGTGAGTAACACAGCCACTGATCACACAGAATGATGCCACTTATCATACTGATAAATGAAGGTCACAGCTCACCACACCAGCGCAAGCATCCCCATGCTCTACTCTGTTTTAATTTTACAGAACCAGTCTTGAAACTTTTTGATATTCCCTCGTATACTTCCATCTATGTGTAAAACTATTAATATAGGTATGCCAACCTGTAGCAATCAAGTATTGTACAAGAGGCAGCTTAAACGCTTACCCCAAGTCACCTGCTGGCTATAATTTCATTAAAGCTCTAGTTGCCAATGAATCCACTAATCCATCAAGCATTAAGCCATGAGTGAAGTATGACTTTGAGCATGGAATAACTCCAGGATAACTCGGTGTGTGGTATAGTATCAGCCTTGCTAAGACAAAAGTTTCAGGCTCGGTTCCTGTGTCTAGGTTGTCATTTTTAAACTCATGTGGTTTAATTGATGTCTTAAAAGTGTTTTTTGTCCATGTACAGTCCACCACTAAATGTGGTGTTCAACAAAATTCCTCAAATTTTCTTTAAACTAAGTTGGCATGTTATATTTTCATTTCATCAAACAAAATTTATTTCAATATAATCATCAATCTTATAGAAATGCCTTAGTATTCATTATTTAATCACTTTATAGAACATGAATGCTAAATGATGAATTATAGAATTATATGTTCATTTACTAATGACAAGGTTTATTAATTATTATTTAATTTATTTTGCATGTGTTATCCTTGCATTTAGAGAACGTATATTTTTAAGAAAAAATTGTGAACCAGATTAGATGAATATATTATTAGAATTAACTGCTCAAACTGTTTACTTTAGATCCGTTATTGTTTCCAGCCTGTGGCCTGGGTCAGTTTTTGATTCAAGCTATATATTTTCCACTACCGGCCTGCTAGACCTGTTGTAGTTTCATATACCTTATAATATATATTAAGCCTAGGACAAGCACAACATCCAATCCTTGGCCGTTAATTCATCAATCTGAAAGGGTAGACCCACATTTCACCAATGATTAATTTTTCAGCCATGAAGGTAATCGAACCCAGGACCCTTTGCTCAGTAGACAGACAAGCTAATGTCTGAGAGAAGGTGTCAGATTGCTCAAACTGTTAAGGTTCCTTAAAGAATGAACAATTTGACTGGCCTATTAGTCTAGTGGACATTGTTCTTGGATACTAATCTAGAAGTACAGGGTTCAATTCCCGGCGGTACTAGAGGTATTTTCACCGAAATGGCAATTGTTCCTACATGGTCTGGTTAATTAGGCTTAATATATGTCCAAGACTCATTGGCACTAAATAATCATTATCATCACATCATATCATTGAGGTAATGTAACCGCCCCAACCTTAGAAGTTGGCTACATATCAGCCAACGTTAGTAGGTCAGAAATGTCAAACTGAAAAACACTGATGGCATTAGGAAAGAAACAAGCACAAATAATCATTACCAAGGGCATTATATTTTATGTACTATTTGGAGAAGAATTGTATCCACACCTGTGCAGATGATTTATGTTTTCCCCAGAGCGAGATCTTTTTGCTCTGCTGATAACTCTGGTCAGTTCTTTGATGTTTGGCGTAGAGGTTGGTTTACTTATGGGTGCAGTCTTCAACATGATGCAGCTCCTTTACTTGTGGGCCAGACCAATTACCTATGTTAAACTCTGCAAGGTTGGTTGATTTACCTACACCTTTGTGAGGGATCACAGCAAATAATATTAACTAGTAATGTGCTCACTTATCATGCACGATTCATCGACATTGTTGGTGAACGACAACTCATTGACACATTAAAGACGGATTCACACTGAGAGGGCTGTGTACTGGCTTTGTTATGTCATTACCATTCACACTCACAGAATTGTGCTTTGGCTGTGTCGTGTCGTTACCATACTCTGACTATTTTGATCACCGTGGTTACTTTTGAAATTTAGTTTTTCCGCTATTTCTTTCCAAATAACTTCTTTAATGAGATTATAACTATTGTATTCTTTATGTAGTAAATTATATATTTGTACCAAAATTATTAAGTTCCTTCCACCATAATTACTGCACACGATAGTTGTGTTGGATATCTTCAGGAATTGTCAGATTGTAGATAAGAATCTTCGTGAAAGTTTACCTTTGCCAGAAGAAGCCGAACTAGGAGAAATGACACATGGTCTACCATAAGGTGCCCGGATTTCAATTCACACTGACAGGGCTGTGTACCTACCGTGCTGGACTGTCTGGGCCGTAATATTGGGAGAACACTTTTGAATCAATTCAAGACAACACAGTCGGAGCACGATCGGTGCACAGTCGGCGCACAGCTCAGTGGGAATTAAACAATGGCCATACAAGGCTACTCATATGAAAATGACCTGTTCAAGATGGTTTGCAGCATGACACAGCCTGCACACAGACTTCTCAGTGTGAATCCAACTTTAAATGACATTTATTCCAGCAGTTAAATGATGTATACAGTAATGTATAGAGAAAAATGGAAAATAATAAATATTTCTTTGCTTAAAATAATTGTGTATGTATATCTATGCTTTTAAGTACTGATAGATAAGTGATTTCTAAAAAAAAAAAAAATCCCTCTATAAGGAAAACCTCTTTTCGCTTTATGAGGTAACTTTATTATATTGGAAAGAAAGTACTAGAAAGGTGGATAGAAACATTTAAAAAGAACAAAAAAAATTGCTTTTACAATGAGGAGAAGAATACATTTTACATTGCTACAATTATACAATGAGGTAATGGCTGCCTCTTGAAGAAAATAAGTCATTACCACATAATCCCTTGACCTAGATTTCATTATATTAGAACTCATCAGGAGGGAATGTGAAATGCGCAACACAAAAAAAAGGAAACATTTTAGGAAGTTGTGTTGCACGCTTCATACTCCCTCCTGATGAGTTTTGATACAATGAAACAAAGATCTGGGGATTGGGTGGAAACAATTGATTTTCTTTAGGAACAGCCAGTTGTTTGTCAAATGGCAGCAATGTAAAGTGTGAACTGTGGTCTTCTTTTCATTGTAAAAGTCATATTGTGTTATTTCCTTTTAAAAAAAAAGCTCTATTAGACATGTTGAAAATGTTCAGTAATTTTATCACTTTGTTATCATCACTATTCTATATCATTTCAAATACATGAATAGGTTGGATTACTTCTTACTTTCTCAAATAAAAAAAAGTATTGTTATGGTGAACATTTACTTTTTTGAGTTCACAATAGCTCTTGATATTTTATGTTCCCTCAAAAATCAAAAAGGTGGATTTTACTAAACTGACAAGCCCTTTGTTTGGCTGTTTGTATGTTTATCTCTACCTGAGGCTAGAGATGAAACATTTTGATTAATTTTGTTCAAACTTGACTTTATATTCAAATGTTATATTGCAATACGAAATCATGATTCTATAGCTCTAATTTATCAAAAATAGCTTTGAACATTTTATTTAAAATTGATACCCAGGGATTTTTTATGTTATCTGTAACACTGTGTACTTGTTTTTTCTGTAAAGAATTATTTAAGGGTAGTATACCTCTGAGTTTTTAAAATTTGAAATTTTACTAACAATGGCTCAGCGATTATGTTCATAATTAGTGTCTGGGAAGTGTTTTACGAGATAAATAACACTTTATACTTTTTAGAGAGCAAATTATTTCGGTTTAGTTCACTTGTAAGCGATTTTTGGAAATTTTATTGCAAACTATAATAGACAATATATAACTGTGTAGTGCTTTTTTTTTTTACTAGGAAGCCACTTTTTCTCTTTCCAATTTTTCTTTTTTAACAGTAATGTAAACTTATTTTTTACCGGTATATTTTCTTGTCATGTCTAGCCAGCTGTTAAACATTCTACCACTGCTAAGTGTTCAAATGTCTGAGATAATCTCAATGATAATGTCGTGTTGTACTGTCATGTGTGGATGCCTATTGGGTATGTGTTTGTTCACAGAGTGAAAAGGGCTGCGAGTATGTCCTGGTGACTCCTGACCTAGGACTGGTGTACTCATCTCTGGACTACTTGAGAACAGAGCTGGGTAAAGCCGCCGTGCTCAATGGACGTGGAAAATTGCCAGTTGTTCTCAACTGCGCTCACTTCAAGCGAGTGGACTACACTGCCGCTTGTGTGAGTACAAGAATAAACATTATCTTCCAGGACCTGCTTCCTTATTTGAGGAATTTAACTTGCTCTTTCTAAGCCAACAGACTATATCAGCACACAACTAATAAACTAGATAGATAGATGATAGATTGTTACAGGGAGACAAAACAGGAGGGTCCATTCCCCCTGCCTGCCCACACCGAAGCCTCAGCTTATTGTGCGGTATCTC